>KZ309542.1:19378-67430 GCA_000376725.2 Ladona fulva
ATCCTCGTACTTCTCGTTTTGGAAATATCTATTTTTATCTTAGCTAATAACCAGATTTCTGAAATGTCTTTTTATGTACAAATGGAGAATATTTACGATGACGTTTATGCAGTACTATACATTTACTCTTATTACAACTGGTATTTTCACCGTTACATTCCTTGAATCGTTTCCTAGATATTTCTATGGTCGTTTGCTAATGCACATTAGCCTAATAAGAGTAGTGGCAACATTGAAATATTGGATGTGCTTGTAAGCAGCTTCTATTTCCCATCCATTCTCAGGAAATAAAATGCTCACAAATACATACTCGTTTAAAATGTATAGGTGTATCTTTGTCGTAAAATTTCAAAATGTATCTGCTGGTAAGAGCGAAACAATTAAAATAAATGAGAATCATGAGTGGTGGCTATGCAAAATCTCTCCTGCCTTTTCACCCCGATTCTTCGAAGGGTACACGAAAAATGAGGACCTCTTCGCCACCAGACTCCCTGCTGTGCATTGACTGCTGCAGTGTCCATTCTGTTCCTGGTTACAAATACAGCGATAGCTCGACTCGTAAAGAAACTTCGTAGGGGTATCTTCTTCGTTAGCCAGAGTGCGATTTTCCAATTTAAAGTCGCAGAAAACGCGTAATAGCTACCAAAATATCACTTTCTTTTTAGCTATGATATGGTAAATAAGAATTGGCGGGGTTCAAGGCTTTAAAGTACTTTTTATTTTTTGAGTTCGACAACATGCATGAGCGGTTCGGTGTCAGTTGAGCATCTAATCCAATCCGCTAGCCTATGCAGCACTGCATATTATGATTTTTTTCATTTCTATCGGGAAATCACTGCTGTTAGTGAAATCCAGAGGTCAGTTTTAACCTCAATCACTGCACTTATTTACTACAAAACGCTCTGAGGGAATGATGCTTACTAGGTAAGATGAGGAATGAGATAGTTTGCTTTCCTCACGGAGCCAGAATCCTAGTAGTAAAGAAATCTACATATGTGCAGTACAATGACCTTATAAATAACACCATTAATTGGATCGAATAATGTATTGCGAGGTGTGGCATACTCTAGTGGCTTTCATATTGTCACAGCCACAGCATTCATAGTAGTATTAGGGCATTTTGAATAACAGTGATAATGACGTATGTTATCTTTATCATGGTAATATTTCTACGAACAAATACTTCCATCCCTAATATGACATAACATGTAAAGAACATTCTGGTATAAGGTTTGGATCGCTAGGGCCTTCAAGTTGGTGCGATTACTCTCGATTACATCGAGAGCAAACGATACTACACTTACATCTCCAACTATTCGGACGGCACGTCAATTAGGAGGAAACATCACTAAGAGCGGGAAGGAAAAAATAGAATGAGTCACACGCCTCTTTGGAGAGGTTCTGAATGAAACGTGGAGAGCAGTTCTGTTCTTACATAGAAGCACGCGACCACCCCCACACCATTCGAACTCCCCATAGCGAATCCTCCCTTTAATTTCAAAGGGTAAAGTAGTGCCACAAAACTTCCAGTGCCTCCTTAAAACCCAGTGGAGTGGGTCTACCCATTCCCTCCCCACATAATCTCCCCCGAATTACACAATGATCGCGCCCTCTTTCACGCCGAAATCCCCTTCAGCGAGTTTTCTTTCTCATCTCTCTTACCCCCTGTCGCTGCCTCCTCAATGTTCCACTACCCTCTCAACATCTTCTCCACGTCTTCCCTTTCTTTCGCTTGCATTAGCGGAAATTCTTCTTTCTCGCTTCTTTCCCCAAAGTGCCGTCTCGCTCCATATTTATTTATTTATTTCTTAATACCCCCACAAACATCCATAATTGGACAATTACAGTGGTGGGCTTCAACATCAACAATGGACGAAACACACATGACCATTCCCTAACCGGAAAAATCCGACTAGCCAGGATTCGAACCTGGGGCCTTGGGGTTGGAGCGCTAGCTAGCTCGCTAACCACTCCGCCACCGCAGCCGGTTAAACTCTTCAACTGAATACAATGGTTTATAGATTAGAAACCTCTTTAAATGAATTTTAAATTACCTAAGAGATGTAATTTTCTTTAATTTCTGTGGTTGAGAATGGAAAAGCTTGGGTCATTTATGATGAGGAGCATCACTGTATATTTTGTTTATCTAGGTAATACATACACATCCATTTTTGTATGTTTGGTGTATATCAATTGCAGAGTTCAAATCATAAAGATTAATGTTTTTTAAGAAACATAATGAGACTGAAGATAAAAGCATAATCTTCAGTATATTAAATATTCTCTGCATGAGTCCCTAGTATACATGCTAAAAATAGCCCCTATGGCTTGCTTTTGTATCCTAAATATTATCCTATATATAAATATATATTGATATTTCAAGCATTCATTATTAGAATTCTCTGAGACAACCTTCTTCTTATATAGTAAAACAATATTCTTTCAATATTTCATGGATAGATGGAAGGTGGCTCTCAAAAGAGGAAACGAAAAAACTTACTGAGGATGGGAGCATACAGAAGATTGAAGCCCAAGTGTGGCTGGGCTTGGTTATGCTCCTTCTTGGAGAAAAATGCCAATCACATTATGAGATCAACAACTTCAGGAAAAATGTACTTTTAAAAGTTAGTATTCTAGTTATTAGTACACCATTCACCATGTGCTGTTACATATACTGGTAGCATGACATATTTGACACATGTCAATCAAAATAGGATTACACATACTTGATAAAAGTTTTACAGTTCAAATCCCAAGGAAGAATGGACTTGAAAAAAGTCCAGGAATCGAACCCAGGTCTCCCAATTGCCAGTTGGGTGCTCCATCCGTTGAGCTATCCTGGCAGAACATTTTTCCAAGCCATTTGGGAGACTTAGTGGGCAAGAACATTGTGAATTCGTCCACGTGGTGGCATTGCTTGCAGTCATGGCTTCATAGAAGCATTGGCCACACAAAATGATGGAAAGGATACCCCCTTCAGGTTGATACACAAGGAAAACATTCGATTCCCGGTCCCGTCAGACTTTTTTCAACTCCATTCTTCCTTGGGATTTTTCCTGGGTGTGCAACATCTTGCGCTACTTCATCCTTACCCGTTTTCCTTGCATATCAACCGGAAGGTATCCTTTCCATCACTTTGTGTGGCCAGTGCTTCTATGAAGCCATGATTGCGAATGATGCCACCATGTGGACGAACTCGCAACGTCCTTGCCTACTAAGTCTCCCAAATGGCTTGGAAAAATGTTCTGCTGGAATAGCTCAATAGGCAGAACACCTGACTGGCAATTGGGAGACCCATGTTTGATTTCCGGTCCTGTCAGACTTTTTTCAAGTCCATTCTTCTTTCGGGTTTTTCCTGGGTGCGCACCATCTTGCGCTACTTCACCCTTACCCGTTTTCCTCATACAGTTCATATTATCTGTTTATTTAATTAATATCTGAACTGATATAATATTTTTTTAAACAAATCCTAGCAGATTTTTTGGTGCATGTAGTACATACATTATCAAAAATAACTGGCACCTCTGGATTGAATTTTTATTGGATGTGTTAAATAATTTTCTCAAAATAATGGTTATGTTCACTGCGGATGCCTCCATTTCCAATGCATTTATCACTCTAATGGTGGAGTGATCTGCAGTGAACACGTTAACTTGGTTTTGTTGTAAAGTTTTCCTATGGATTTAATGTTGTTCAATTCTACAGGAGTTGTTTTTGTAAAGAGATTATTATTTTTATTCAGAAATACTATCTTTTATCATTTAAAAATTTTCAATTGAATGTATACTTCAAAATAAATAGGTTAAGGAAATGAAATTTTGTAATTACAGACAGTATTAAATTGTGGCTTACATGGCCATTGCAGAAAACATGCTGACAGTAACAAAAAGTACCATATTATTTGCTAAAACCTGGTGAAATCATGCAGTCACAGAATGATTTTAAACAGTAAATACAGATTTCAGTCAAATTCTGAAATTTCAATCAGAGAAATCAACCTGCAACTCTACAGTGGGATGGTATTTAAAGAAATTTATTTAATCTATCTCTCAGAATGAAAGCAAAATTCATTTTGGTAACATTTCTTTACTTGGCAATAGAAATTTATATTTGTCTGAACTTCTACTTTTATGGATTGTAAGTAATGCTAACAATCTATAGCTTCAGAGATACCTTCATGATGAGTTGTTAGATCAACTCTCTCCTTTGGTTGAACTTCAAAGATGGTTAAGTCATTTGGCAGTATCACAGCCTCCAGTAATCTCTCGACCAGTAATTTTGGAAGTTGTTCCTGAGGTTAGTGTTTTGTGTATAACTATGTGTACTAGTGTCACACAAATATTTAGAATCCAGAAATACATTATTTATCCTTTAGAGAGAAATAGTGCTGTTCAAATACCGTATACATCTCAATGCTATTGATTCCATGGAACCATCAGGAATAGATCACAGAATTGATTAAAGTTATTTTACCGCACCAAGTTACCTTAATAGCTTTAATTTTTTTATAAGAAATATGATCAGTATCATATTTTCATCTGCTAGAAATTTAACCTTAAAGCTCCTCTTTTAATTTCCAGATACATGAAGTACTTATCAGAAAATACTCAAAGAAATGGAAGAAATTGGCAGAGATGCAAGTTAAGAGATTGTTTAACCCTGATAAGGGTGATATTCAAGAAGTAGCTAAAAGGTATACACTATCAATATCCTATTTGTATACACAAGAAATCTGAATGGTTTGGTTCTAAGTATTTTTTGCTGAACTAATTTTCAAACTATCTCTGACAGCTTAAGCGAGGCATATGATTTGAGTGCTTTGTTATCCTTATTACCAAATGATTCCATGTGCGCAAATGGTTGTGGATCCAAAGGAGTGAAACGATGCTCGCGTTGCAAAGCAGAATGGTATTGTGGAAGGTAAGAATGTTCAAAGACAAAGGTGTTTTTGAATCATTTTGTTTTCTTTTTTGTACATCCGTCTACTATCATATGCAGATTCACTTTAGGTAAGTAGTCAATACATGGAGCATGGGCAAGATTTCATTTGGCTCTCATAAAGAAACTTAGTGATATTAATTCTGAAGCTTTATATTAGCGAGTTACAAAAATGAATGCTTGCATGTAATGTAAACAATAGCATAAGAATTAACTGGTTTCTCCAGAAAATTATTTCATTTGAGTGGAAAATGCATTTTGTAGATCTTAGGCTTGCTCCTTACCTTGTTTTCACCTACTACGTGTCTAAACGCATTGGAAAGCTGAATGTGGGTTGAGAAATCTTCAGCATCTAATTATTTGAGCAAAGGAAAATTATTATGCACCAAACACGAGAGCTTATTATCAGTGAAGCCAAGCACAGTAAAATTGGTTTCTTCCACTCCATTCACTGATGAGGTGCAAAAAACCACATTCCCATGAAATACACTTAGGTTCATTATTTCTCAAGCCATTGCATTAAGTTCAACAGAAGTCTATCACAATAGTCAAACCATTACTTATTAATTTCAGGAGAGAAATATTAAATACTCTATTATATCTAAAAGGTAAAACTATGCAGAGCCAGGAGAAAAAGATGTCTATATGTGACCTCACCATAGTTTCTTTTGATTGCAAAATCATAAATTTCTAAAAGAGTAAGTCTGAAACTCAGTAATTACTTACCTGAATAGTCATTTCATCATTTTCCTGTAATATATCTGATCGACGAATCTGACAAATGCATGTATTCTTAAGATATACAATCCATTGAATAGTAGTTTAATTACATTATTCTGACAAGTCAAAAAAAATATTACTACCAAATTACCATTTAATGCAGCTTGCCAAAAAGCAGTTATTTAAAAACAAAGATGGTTGAGCTTAAAAATGTTCAACCCTGGGCAAAATAAAGATTTCAATAGAAACATTGGCAATTGGGTGATGATACTCCATGGAAGATTTACAGGATTTTTAATTAGTTAACATTACTTCGACATCCTATTTAATTTCCGAGTGTTTTTTAATGTTATAGTCATTAGGTCTTGTCTTTCCACATCTTCTATCAACACTGCCTATCTACTAAATGTAATAACTGTTCAATTCTCAGGGGGGAGCCCCTACTTAAATCGGCAATCAAAGTGGAAACCTAAATAAGGAATCGCCAGTAGAATATAGGCAGTATGAAGTTTTGAACCTTGAAACAATAGCGCAAGCCAGGAAGCTCAACAAAATTAATGTGGTGCATACTTTCTCTTTCATGCAGACACAGCATCTAAGCATGTGTGGAGAAAAACTTTCCTGCAGAAAGCTTGAAAACACTTCTCCACTTTCTAAACCAACATTCCCTTACACTAGCATGTAGCAAGCTTCCCAGGACTTATGTTTTCAAATAGACAGCTACACACAAAAATAAAATGACAGAAGAATCAAAATCCAAATTATCTCCACAAAATAAAACTCCTTCAATAAAAACATCACAACTAAAAAGACTTGGGACAACTTTCAAAGAAACAAAATTAACTTTGGATTATTAGAAGACATTTTAAGAAATATTTTATTTCAGTCAAAAAGAAAATTTCAATCCTTTTCCACACTTACTGAATGAAAATTCATTCCAGCAAGAGAAAGTTATCCTCTAGGATTTTCTTACACTCCCACAGGTAAACAGCATTTAACGAATGTGATATGCCCACGTGAGCATTATGGAGTACCCTACCCTTAGTATCCTAATTGTCTATTGTAAATGCAATACTTATAGAAGGTAGAAAATAGAACAAAAAAAACTTCTGCTTCTTTTCCAGAGAGTGCCAGGTCAACCACTGGGCAAAACATAAAGCGGTATGTGATTTGTTTGGACAAGCAGAGAACCAATAACCAGCACCATTTGCTCATGTAACTTGTGGTCTTTGTAACCACAAATCATACGTAGATATACTAGAAGTGTTGTAATATATATTAACTCAATAAAATACAAACATTCTGTATAATTTTATATTTAAACTTAAAATACATTCAGTTATGCATGGGTTGCCTGCCCTAGGTATTTCATAAGGACATCGCCAGCAGGAGTCTCCTCACCCCAGTCCTAGAAAAAATGAAGTATTTTGATATAATAGGTCAGACGCATACAAATAATTGATCAATGCACATTAACTCACTTACCTTAACTACGACACAGGAACAGCCTACTACTTTTCTCGCCTTTCCTGTGTTATCGATTTTGCACAATCCAGCCCATTCACCAAGCTTTTTGTTATCGTCAACTTTGATGAGAGGTATCTGATGTTCATTACATAGAGCTTGAACAAGCTTCTTATAGAGTGGTTCATCACAATTTTCAGCCAACACACAAAGGAGTGCTTGCCTCCTGAAATGGAAAAAGAATTCTTAAATCTTATCCTTACACACTCAGAAAATTTCACAACAATTAATATTCACTCAGTAGGCATGTCACAGCACGGTAAATATAATGGGTGACACCTCAGAAGAGGGAACCTGCCTCTATAAATCATCACAGTGAATACGCCAGGTAAACACATTTATGCAACTGAAAAAATATAATGGTTCAACTGCTCCTTGAAATTTTTACATATACAATTCTTTCTTGCAAAAAACTAAACCTACTCAATAAGGAGAGAAATATATAAGTGTAGGAGAAAGCCTCTAAAATATTTCTATAAGTCTGTCATTGTCCGACAAGATAACACACAATATTTCTTTAACTTTGAATACAACAAAATGACCAAATAGTGTTCAAAATGTAAGAATAGATACAAATAATAATTGTAATAAGAATAAACAATAATAATTGAATTTATAACCCCTGCTTCATTAGAATATGGTATAAATATAATTAACTGTTAGTTTTCAATTTTGTTTTCGATACAGCTGCTCTTAACCAAACAATATAATTTAAGTACTTTTGTACTAACATTGTATTGACGAACATTTGAAGCATACGCTAATGTTGCTGTCACAGCTAAAATACGTACTTGTCTAGGGCTTTTGCTGCTTCATGAAGACCGTGTGCTAAGCTTCCGTGACAAAGGGCTGTCTTGAGAACTTGCTGTAGAGCAGCATTGACATCCATAGATCCATCAGCAACCGCAGAGGGGACATCATCACTGTAATTAGAGTTGCTTCAATACCCGTACAAAACCGATAGAAGATTTTATCTACATAAACATTCAGATGGCAAGTCACAGCATGGTTTGTTATGGGTGACATCTCAGCAGAGGGAACCTGCCAACTTGCTTATCATCATAATGAAACTTGAAACCTACAACTTTACTATATTTTTGAGTTTTGAACTTCCGCATTAGCCAATTAATTTAAATGGATAAAACTGCTTGCATTCGACAATTTCGGAGTAACAATATATCTTATCAAGGAATATCGTAATTCAAGGAAATTCGAGTAGGATGAGCAAAGATATAATAAATTACGCATGAATTTACCATCCAATTGATATTAAAAGTCTTTCTTGCAATACAATCACTAATCACGTGTACGTGTAACTTACGTTTCTCCATCTGATCCCGACATCTTTCCGGATTTCTGTTTTCCCTGAGAAAATAGGAAAAATAGGCCACTAAGTTACTTAACAACTAAATCAACTTCACTAATCACAAACTCAATGATAAAAAAGCAAGGATTGCAACGATATTCGAAAGATTAATAAATAACATTAAACGTTAGTTTACCTCGGCCTGTTATGGAACCGGATGTGACGACGCGAAAGAACACGGTCGAGCGTGAGTCGATTCCGCCCTTAACACCGCACGTTTCTACCAGAGGAGCTGTAAGCGTTTCACAAGTGCGATAGTCAATTGTCCCAATTTTGTGATTCGGTCTGCTTGTGGAAGTTTTGTGTAGTACGGTGTATCATATACGGATAAGAAGAGAGTTGATAAAAGATGTTTGACAGTATCCGAGACAAAATTCAAACCGTACAGGAAGGAATTGCTGCAAGGTATTGGCGCCAACTGAATGCTATCTTTAATTTAATATTTTTATTTTCGCGTACTTGAAAAAGAGTTTTATCAGTTTTCGAGGTTTAAATGTAAACGACGCTCCACGAAGAGCAGCAAGGAATAATAGCAATGTTAACTATAATGCTGGTGCCGATGTTCTCAATAAATACCAGACTAATTGGAGTGAAATGCATCAATTGGCAGAGGAAAACTCGAAGAAAGCTGAGGTAAATAAAATTTTTACGTTTCGACCTGCAATACTTAGAGACCTTCTTTATACTTTTAAAATTTTCAGGGAATTGACCATACTATAAAATCTCTCCATGAAAGTTTTGAGAAACAGTGGGTGACAATAGGACATTTATGTTCTTCCATTGTAACGATTCCCCAGTTGTTAAACGGAGTACAGGAGCTTATGGAGCAAATTGGTGAATTTTGAATTTTTGCATGTCTTAATAATGAAATATGATGTATTTATTATGACATTTATTCGTAAATTTATCACTTGTAAATCTCAAAAACAAAATATTCATTATATAAACCATTCGATTGGCTGTCCTTTTTTTAATTACGCATAATTGAATAATATTTGGCCCTTTTACATTTTCGCACAGGTTAAGGAAACTTAGGTAATTTCAAAATTTTATTTTCTATAGGCACTCTACAAGTTCTTTTTGCAGATGTAGAAACATCACTTTTGAAATTGGAGGATATGATCGAGACACAAGAATTACAGGAGAAGCAACTTGACCATCGTTTTCAGTTGGCTATGTTCAAAGAAAAGAAACTGAGTGAAATAGAGCAAGTTAAAGGTAATATAGTCATTTTGAATATTCCATTCTGGCGAAACATGATGTAAGAATCAAGTAAAGTGGCAATAGTTATGTATATAATTCAAAGTTAAGGCACCTCATTTCAATTTTACGGCATTTAATTTTTTTCCTTACTTCTCACGCATTAAATTTTGATTCCCCATAAAATAAAATACTGAGGGAAGTAGTTATTACATCTACTAGAAGATTTAAGTAGATAAAAAAATTAGTTTTAATTATTGCTGTTTTCGTTCATTAATAAGTCTTGGCTTCTGACTGAGGTTTTGGTAATTACTGAAGTTCCTTGTTTGCTTCCTAATCAATTTACAGAAGTTGTTTCATAATGTCATTTCTCCAAATTAAAACCTCATTTGCCGAAGGACTAGTTTACAATTGACGTAAATTACAATGATCCTAAAATTTATGTGATTACTTTCGTAGAGGAATTGGCTCGGAATCATGCAGAAAAGGTGCGTCAGTACGAGTTACGCCGTCAGCGGATGTTAAAAGAAAGACAAGAAGCATTTGGAAAGGTGTTTGAAGAGGATATGCAACAATATAAAATGTCGGGGAAAATACCCAGTAAGACCACAGAATTATATGACTAAGTTTACTATCGGATTGTAATGTTTAAAGAAGCAGTATTGTAAACTATTCCATTTTGTTAGAAATGGAGTGGAAAAGCTCTAGCCAGGAAATAATAAGATAGCATTAACTTATTGACACTGGTGATAGAGTTAGAAATTTGTTGATTAGAAAACATGTCAGGTTATGTCAATTGTCTCCTCCATCTCACCAAGTTGTTGCTGTAGCAATGTAATGTAGAACCTGTCACCTGTTAGAATATTTCATATTTCACTCACAGGTACATTCTCTTTTCCTAAGAATAACTTTATTAATGCATAGGGAAAGCCTCAATCAATCTAAAAACCATTATGTCAAGAAAATTCTCCTAACTAAATTATATTAATGACTACATCAGATATTTGTGAATTCAGTATTCTGGTAAAATAATGTATTTTATTTTGGAAAATGAAGTAGGATATCATATACCTTCCTTGCTGTTCACTCTTGCTATTTATCAACCATATGATTTAAATCAGCTGTTCAGATGCTTCGATACTCTGCAAGATGCATCTTCATTTGTCAAAATTAGGAAATGGTGTTTTTGAGAATACCCTCCCTGTATCTTTACTGCCATGGTTTTTATTAGGGGCTTCAGTCATAGCATTGATGGATTCCCAGAATTTGCTTCAAATAACGCTGCTTTGAGAAAAGTAATTTGGGTAGGTATTTGGTAGCTCACGCTTAAGTTTTTATTTATTTTGTATTGGTTTGAGGTATTTATTATTTTCATTTCTTTCTTATATTTTTATAATCTCAAGAAAGTATTGAGTATTTCTTAAGTATTTTTTAAGGACAGTTAAGCATTGGAGTGGTGGTTTCGTGGAATTTTTTCAGAAGTTGAGTCTATTGGAGAACGTAAAGACACTAAGGATGGAGGCATGAGCCCTTCGTTGGAAGATGTGATACTTGATGGAATGGAGGAGGAAAAGGCTGCTTTGGATGAGTTCCTTGGTAATGATAGTGAGTGAGAAGAAGTGTACATAGAATTATAGATCCTAAATCAAATGTTGTGGAGAGCTCAAATTACATGCCATTCTGCCAGAACATTACCTTTGTCTGGATATTTTATCAGTCTTCTCAATTTTTGTGAGTAGAAGCTGTGTTACTTTTGAAGAAAGACTGATTGGTTTCTTCATAGTTTGAAGAGACATTCCATGTTTACTTGTTTGATTTTAGGGATGCATAGAGTTTTTATGAAGAATATATTTTGGATGTATACCCTAGCAAGGGAAGTTATTGTTTCCTAATATGATAAATATACTGTGTAAATTTTTGTTTTGTTTGTTTTTCTGCTGTTATTTTTTGTACCTTTACTATAATCATGTGTTTCGAAGAATTTTTCAAATTATTGTACAAAATTACTGAGCATCTCTACATTACACTACTTCTTGGTACAACTTTTACTTTGTTTGTTATATTTTTAAAACTCAGACAGTCATGAAGAAAATATTTTACTATGAATGATTACTGAAATAGAGAACCTTTAAATGTTGTGATTTGAGAAGTGTTGAGTGATTGGAAATTTTATTATTTATTCTGCAAGAAAATGGTCATCAGACATTATGCTGAGGTTTGTCTGATCATAGCAATAATGAACTGAAATAGAGAAATATGAAGTCATTATATAATTAGAAATGGTTATCATTTATGAAGAGTACTGGGTGGGGAATGGTTTTCATTTTACCAAGCTATTAGGGATTTTTATTTTTGTCCTTTAAAATATCTTCATTATGACTTTAACCTTTATAACATTCCAACAGTTATGTTTTAGAACACAGTAAATAGTACCCTTACTGAAGAAGTTAATTGTTAGATAAATATGTGCATCTGGTTGTCCCATAGTGAAGTAGCCAGTAACAGAAAATGGTTGTATTTGGAAATCTTTCATGTGTTTATATTTAGTTTTTGAAAGTGTTTTAATTTCATGCATATATTACAATGTCTACAGGACAATAACATGTCAATAATGGCTCTCTAGAAGCTATTTAAATCAAATGTGATATTTCGTTGCAACTTTATATAACTCTTTTGAAAAACTTCATATTCAAATCTGTATTATTTGTGCAATTGGTTCTTTGTTGATTCATGAAATAATGTTCTAAAGCAGATGGTTCATGTTTACTTCTTATTTCATTTGTACTATCATTACGCATTCATACTTTTGTATGTTGTTTATGAAAATGTAAATAAGTTTTGACTGTGATTGTACTGAATACTTGAGCTAATGATTCTTTATTATACTGGATTTTATTATGTATTAATAAACTGCAATCCTCTTATAATTTAACTCCTTTCTTATTGTCTTCAGAAGGTGTCTCTTCAGTCAATATTTCTGCCCTTGTGTTGATGGTTTCTGACAATTCTTGAAATTACATTGATAGAGCTAGGTTTTCTCTCAGCTTTCTATTAAGACTTTTCGAGTTGAGTTGGCATATAATTGATTGGATCCACCAGAGAAAATAAATGTATCTGCCTCTATTAAGTAGTACTAAATATGTAGAATGATTATTAGAAAATGTTATTGAAAGTCGTATTCTTTCTGCTAATGATGATTTAACTTCCCTAGCTGCCTTTTACTGCTACCATTGTATGAGCTGGGTTAATTTAGCTAACATGCCAGTAGTTTTATTTATGTGCAATTGATCCCCTGCACTCTCAATGTAATATTCATCATTTGACCATATTGTATGCACCTCTCATTTTATGGTCCAGTTTCTATTTTCATAGTAATTGACCCTTTGGAAAAATATTTCAAGGAAGAATTACCAAACATTTGGGCTCATTCTCGTTTGGAGCCCTGAAGTTTTCTGACCTACTTTGGCTGTGGGAGAGGAATTTGTCCTTGAAACTACATTCTGATAATATTACTCAGTTAATAGGGAACATTTTAACTGAAAAAACTATATCTCATTGTAGTGCTAAAAATATATTTAGTTAGAAATACTATTCCACCACCTCATTATTGGTAAAGCAGATACACCCTGGCAAACAGCATTAGCATCCCTCATCAATGATGCTCTAATGTTTAAATTCTTCTGGTTTCTCTAGACATTTTTGTCAAAACTGTTCACCTTGGGATTATGCCGTAAAAATTGTAAAACCTTGCACCCTTCGTAAAGACAATATATCGAATCCAAATGAGTAAAGTTTAGACAATATCATGGACTATAGGCCTGCATTTTTCTTAATAATGATGACACTTCTTCTCTGCTAATTTAGGTTCCTCTTTCTACTGTCCATGCAGTTCCAATTTCATTTTATAATTATAAACCAAAATTCACCTGATGACTTTTATCCCGAGTTTCACTCACTGGAATCAATGATGTTTCTATTTGCTCTTTCATATCAGTTAAAGACTTTGATTTTCCTATCCAAGGGTATCTTTAGAGCCTGTTAGTAATCAAGATTGTGGCAATATCTTACTTTGCTCAGGGCTGTTGCCAGTTATATCATCACAATTCTTTGCCCTTTTTTCCCAATTCTGTTAGGGTAGGGTGTCAGTGAACTAGTCACTGCCATCTTATTCTATCTCCACACCACATTCCAATTTTTTTCCAATCTTCCACTAATGAACGTCTTTTTAATCACACCAATCCTCTTGATCATCTCCTTCCTCCTCCACAAACTCTTCTTGGCAGTTGTCTTTCTTCCATTTGCTTCAATGCGATCAGTCTTAATCTTCTTCTCTCAATCTGTTCTTGTAGCCTTTATATACCCACAATATCTCTTATATTTTCTTTCCTGATCATGTTCGTCATGTTTACCCCAGAATACTACTTAAGAACTTGATTTCGATTTTTTGAATTTTGTTCTCCTCATGACCAGTCATGGTCGTTGTTGTGAAAGCATAGGTTAGGATTGACA
Source organism: Ladona fulva (assembly GCA_000376725.2). Taxonomy (NCBI): domain Eukaryota; kingdom Metazoa; phylum Arthropoda; class Insecta; order Odonata; family Libellulidae; genus Ladona; species Ladona fulva. The sequence continues at coordinate 33,636 of KZ309542.1, forward strand.
CTAGATATATTGACCAGTTATAATGATTTCCAGTTTATATAAGATAGCTCTTGATGAAAGATGTGAAATTTAATAGCGGAAAGTGTCCCTAAAAGGAATTATAGTTTAAAAATAAGCATTGGTGCTAATGCATCAACTATTACTGATATTGATGATAGTCAACATCACCTGAGTCAATTTTAAATTTACTTTCACTTGAAAAGACTGGAATATTAAGTCACCGATAAAATGTAAGAGGGAGAAATCAGGAAACTAATTAAGAACTGTTGAGTTCACCTAGTAGCTTCACTCCAACTAATTATTAATACTAGTAACTGCAAGAATGTGTAGTCACTTTGCAATAATTGTAATCTTTCTTGAGATAAAATGAAAAGGTAGAAGGGAGTTACAGGTATTTTCACTTAAAGCTAGGTTATAACAACACTTTGTCATAGGTAGGTTCATAACCCAAAATCAGTCTTTCCTATATCAATATAAGACAACGCAGTCATACCTGGATGGAAGGAATATTAACAAGGTGAAGAAGCAAATAAAAGATTTAAGAAGTAAAAGTGATTATATGCATACAAACCATTTTCTTCGTTTAGTTATAAAACTCGAATTGGAATTGCATCTTTAGGTATGTTTCCTGATCTTGGTTGGGTAAATCTTTATGGTTTACAGTGTACGTGGTCCAAATTCCCACCCACAGAAAATATGAGCATTTTCTGTGGGTGAAAAAAAGGCTGTCGAACCACTATCAAATATTTACCTATTAAAGATATTTTTCATTGCCATTTATGTTATTATACCGGAAATTCCCCATTAATTTCTCAAATTTTCAATCTTCGCAATGACATTAATTATTAGGCAAAATAGCGAAATGTTTCATTTCGTGTTAATCATTCTCAGAGCGAAGTGCCGGATTTGTAATTAAAAGAAGTCAGCCAGAAATCGAGAATGGCTGAACCCCCACTTTCCCATGAGGATAAAAATGCTCAAATGATTGTAGCTTTTCATTTTTTACTGGGAGAAAAATAGCTTTCTAAATTATAACTTGATTACTATACGATCCATACGAGTAAATCATGGTAATAGAATAACATTCTACACAGATGTCTTTCGCGTAATTAGTCAAATATAAACACACTCCTCACTTTCCTTAGTGTTATTCAAATATTTCCGATACATGATTCTAAGAAATATATAACGATAGATTAGAGAAGGAAGACCATTTAAGGTTAAAATAAAAACCTCGCACAAAATAACAACAACATAGATACAGAAATTAAACTGAGCTTATGCTTAACGGAAAATTTTGCTACGCGGGAGAAGCGTTTGTTCTCTTTTCAACGCTCCTGGTTTTGTGAAAAAAGAGGATTTCCCAGCATATTTCGTACACAGGCTGAAAGTTTCGAAGGTCGGGCTCTGTTTTGGTTAACAACAAATCTTTAGTAATCTCAAGCTTACAAGTAGCACAACACCATTCTTTTTAATTTGAAACAATCATCAAATTTCTTAAATGTGAGAATATTTAATGAAAGTTATAATTAACTAAAACGGTGAATAACGATCCACGATAAACAGCTCCAGAAGAGCGAAACACAACTAAAGCAAGCGACCAAAACCTTACGGCCCTTGCGGCTTACGGGGGTTGTTTTCAATTATTCAAATGTTTTGAAAACATGGCGAACCATTACGATATACCCAGTTGGTTAGTCTCTATGTATTTATTGAAATAATAAGATTGTGGGGCTTTCAGGACTCTCAATTTAATTTTGAAGTGACTTCCAAGATGTCCTTGCATAAATTTTATGTGATAATTTTCTCATTTCAGGGCTGGCAAACCGCCTGTAGGTTTGCATTTAGATGTACTCAAAGCTGGAAAACTTATCCAGGTTTGTTAAAATCTTATCATTGTAATAATAATGGGAATAGAATTTGAATGTACTCAAAATTATTACTTTTTCGTTGGATTACCAGAAATTGATGATAGATGAGAAGAAATGCTACCTCTTTGGACGGAATGCCCAGTTAAATGACTTTTGCATTGATCACGCCTCCTGTTCTCGTGTACATGCTGCCTTAGTGTATCATAAACATTTACACAGAGCGTTTCTGGTTGATCTCGCAAGCAGTAAGTAAAGGTTTATCTGTTGCTATTGGAATTAAAGTAGCGCTTTTGTTGTGAAGATGTTTTCATTGTACAGTTTGAAAGATTGGTGTAAAACAAATTCCTTTTAAAATTTTAGGACATGGCACCTTTATTGGAAATCTGCAGCTGGAAGCCCACAAACCAACCCAACTTCCCGTCGATAGCACTTTCCATTTCGGTATGTCTACACGCCGGTATGTGCTCAGAGAGCGTCCTCAAGCAGCTCCTGGCTCGAGACCAATTATTATGGAGGAACTGGAGCGCGAAGATTACAATTCAGAGGCAAATGAAGCTGAGGGAGGGCTACTTGGTCTTCCTGAAACTGAGACAGAATTGGACGTGAGTACTGGATTCATGTTTTCTTGTATGTTACAAGTGACACGTTCAGCAGATTGTTACTTCACTTATATGACTGTCGTAGATATTACGGCCTTGTCTCGGATTTTAACTTGATTCCTCACATTTAGTTTTCATTATATAAGTTCCTTACATCTTTCCCATTCTATATCCAGCTCTTTAGGTTCATAATTCAGTTAGATATTCATGTATGCTACTGCTGACTACCCAATGTTGGCCAATGCACAACAAGACAATTTGATGCTTATGCCTTTCCTCTGCTGATTTATATATTTTTACAATTACTCTTAATTCATATACAAGTAATTGCAAAAAAGAGATTCATACACCAATCATTCTTCTACCTTTGTATTTTGTCTTTCCAACTAATCATTTATTCTCCTTTTCATACCAAACAATTTAATCTGTTACAGCTTTAACACAAATTACAAACATCTTTTCCTCTAATCACCTGTTCACATTGTAATTGGATGTAACTAAAAGATCTATGAGTTAGGGACATAAGTTAGATGAGCTCTATAGGTTTTAAACATTAGTGGCATCAAAATAGAAAATTCCCTTGAGCTACAGAAAATCAAATATGTTTAAAAATAAAGAAACTATCAATTCCTTCTATTCTAGATTGTATTCTTTAACATAATCTTTTTATTATTCAGAGAATATTTTGTATCTTTGATAGAGTTTCTTCGTTCCTTTGTCATACCATTTTCTTGCTTGCATCTCTTTCCATCAACTTCCTGCCCTTGTGTCAGTGCTAGCATATTGTCGACCACCAAGCTCAGAACCACCGAGCACCCTTTCCTGTAAGATCACTAGCATCCTTTTTTTTAACTCTGAAAAGATTGTGGTAATCACTTATTTGCCACACAATGTTTAGTCTTTTTGATTCAGGGTTTGAAGGATACCCACATATTAATTGGAAATTATAGAGAAAAATCATGAGCTCTTTAAAATTCTTTCAGGTGTAACTGATAAGCAGTGTTCTTGTTTCAATCTTTTTTTATTCAGGCTACTTCTTTAATGTCTTATTTTATATTTATTCACTTAAGATATTTGATCACTTCTGTTTGCTCTTTATAAAGAGCATGTCCTTTTGTGGTAATCTATACTAATTCATGCTAGAATCGACAGTACTCTGTTCCAGTTGAAATTGTGGAAAATTTTCTTTAGATCCAAGGAGGCAAAATGTGGTTTTTCTACATTATCTTTTCTATTATTAATTTCAGTGCAACAATAGTTTTCTTGCACCTCTACTTCTGAAACCAAATTGGTCTTCAGGCAAATCCTTTGGTAAATACTCTTTCATTTTACTCGCAGATCTTCTGTAGAATCTTTGAGGCATTGGAAGTCAAGCTGATTGTTCACAATTATGTAGACTCTTTATTTTGGATGTTAGGAAAATCACATTCTTTAAGAAATTCACGGGCCCTTCTTCTTTTAAGAACTATAATGCAAAAGTTTTTATGGAATTTATAACTACTTCTAAATATTTTGTTAGCTCTTATTTTTCCTCCTCTCTTGGCTCCTTGAGCCTTTATTCCTCTCAGGTTTTTTGTTGCGGCTTCAAATTCAGATGTGAAAATCGGTTCTTCTTTCTCACCTTCATCTCATTTTTTGATCATTTTAACTCTCTATCTTGTGCATCATTCAGATGGTTCATGTCTTCTTTCCATCATCAAGGTTTTCTAGATGATAAATATTTTACCATGATATGGATTGTGTTGGTCTTCGTAGGTATTTTTCTATAACAGAAAGAGCAAATAATTAAAAATGAATTTATTTATTCACACACCTCAAAAATAAATAAATGTTATAGATTAACTTATTTTTAGTTTCTGTCTCTTTCTTAAAATATCAGTGATGACTTGTTAAATTTTTTGTATCTGTTAATCTGTGTGTCACTTTGCTGTGCAATGTTTAAGCTTTACCATGCACAAGTTCATGTTGCACTGATCTTTTCTAGCCATCCTTACCTTTTGGCTGATTTCATTTCTCAATTTTCTGCACCTCTTTTGTCCTTCCTCAATCTGGGAACTTTAGTTTCTACTTTTCTTTATCATTAGAGATAGAACTTCATCTGTCACTAATGGTTCTTTTCCTTTGACCTGTAGCTTCTTTAACAGCTTACAGTTTCACCTTCACCATAGATTTTTACCTTTCTTCAGCAGTTATTTTGTTGCTATTGTTTTTAAGTTTTTCTTGTAACCCTTTCAGGAATTTTGTCTTTGGTACAGCATTCTTCAGTTTTTTTTACTTGCCTATGACTTTTATTGACCTCCTTAATTTCTCAATTTTGAGTGGTACACTACTTTAGGACTTCTTCATTGCAGTTTACATCTTCACTCATATGGAGGGGGGCTGCTGCCCCATCCTTAATACGATATGGGCTGTATATTGTTTGGTGGCAGACACATTACCTCCTCACATTTGTAGCGTTTTTAAGCTAACTAATCCAAAAAGTTTTAAAACGCTCCATTACAGTGAACTTTTTACTATACCACACAAAACTCACTCAAAAGGTTTACTCTAATGAATCGTTTTAATATTTTTAATATTAATAATTACCACAAGATTACCCCTGACTCTGTATCATTTAACTAATCCAAGGATGGATCCTTACAACCTAAGAATGTCACGTGATTAAAAATTTTTGTCCTAGACTGCTCATTTATAAACTTGTTTATTTTGAAGCTATCCTTATCTAGAGGTTAATCCATCATGTGTGGTGGTGGTGGATAATGATAATAATAATATTTGTCTAAAGGAAACAATACGTTAGTTTGTTCATGGTACACATCTTAAAGTAGAAATAATACATAAATTGCAAGAAAACAGAGGTTACAAAAATATTTTATAAGATAATATTCAGGATTTAGATTTGCTAATACTATAAAAACAGAGAAATCAAAAAATTTAAAACAAGATTTCTGAAAGTCACATCATTATTTTCATTTTTGATGTTATAAGTAAAAGATGAAATAGCTTTATTCTTATAATATTTTATCTATTATTATAATCATTGCTCTAGGTCCCTTTGAAGTCACTGAGAAATTGTTACTTATAACTTATATATGTACATAGATGTTTAAGTTATTGCAATAAAAATTAATTTTTATTATTTATTTTTGCAGAATCTTACTGAATTCAACACTGCTCATAATAGACGTATCTCCATGTTGGGAATATCAGTAGACACAGATGAAATTCGACCACCGGCAGCTGCCTTAAAGAGAAAGAAGAGGAAAAAAGGAGTGTCTTTCAATGAAGATGAAGAAATAATAAATCCAGAGGATGTTGATCCTACTGTGGGAAGGTTTAGAAATCTTGTCCAAAGCACAGTTATACCAACAAAGGTAATTTTAGAATGGTTCGATATTTATGCTTAATTCTAAATGCAATGTGATTGATTTAAAGATTGCTTGCTGTATTTGGAAATCTTATCTAACGTTTCCTAGATGTATTCTTCATACTATGAAATCATATTCATGTAATTTCTATGTATGGTGTTCTGTTCAAAAGATATCATTTTGCCTAAAAGCCTTAGGACTTAGGAAAAGGATTTAGCTTAAGGAATATCCTAAACTTCAGGGCTTCATAAAACTTTGTGCAAATGAAAATTGCTCCTTCACTGAAATTCATTAAATTTACATCAGTTAATCAATATTTTCTGCTTACCTCTGCTACAGGTAGTTTTCTACTACAAATATCTAATAGATACAGTTAGAAAATATTCCAATACATACTGTACCATATTTAAAACTCATAGATGGAAATTATTAATAATTTATTTCCAAAATACAAATACAAACACAGTATCACAATAGTTACGAAGTTACAGAATACAGATACAGTATTACAATAGTTACAGTTAATGATACTAATAATACTTTAATATTATTAATACATACAATACAAATATTAATAGAGACAAGAAAGGGTTACTAAAATCATTAACAGATACTGACAATTAAATAATGTAAGCCAGGGAAAAATAATATAAAGATAGTTTTAAGAAAATCAAATGGTAATAATGACATAAAAATCTGAACAAATATGAAGATTTCACATACAAAAATCACTTGTTAGAGTTCTTTTACCAAAATCTCATTAATAATAATATTTTAAATAACATTGTTAAATTATTGCAAGGATACATAAAATCAGGAATACAAGTACTACATAATTTGTTGAGAGAAACATACAATTTACCCTTTAGGGTCCTGCCAAACCAAATATGGTTTGTCGGCGGGTACCTGTCTGGATATAGATGTATGTATATATGTATAAATATATTTATTTTTTTAAATTAAATCAACACTTTGAGAGAGAATGCTGTTTTAACTTATGCTNTTTTTTGTTTTAAAATTTTCAGAGGCTAAGAGCTGATGGAGGCATTGCAGCAGTTGGCTTGGGCATTGACGTCACAAGGCAGTTACAGTTAGTTCCAACCACAACAAATCTTTATCATGATCTACCACCTGAGAGGCATGCCTCTTCCTCACAATCACCCTCGGCAGCATCGCATGCCTCATCATCTGCATCATCTCCTTCAGCAGGCCCCACCACCTTGCTTTTCTCTTCAGCGCTTGCTTCCAAACTTGGACTAGCATTACCTAACCCAGCACCAGATGTGGATGTTTTGCCTGAGGAGCCAACAGAAATTTCATCTCCTATGATGCCAGGACCTTCAACAGTAGGCCCAAGAATAGCACCAATGTCTGTAGATAGTGGAGCTGGGGCTTCAGCAGCTGCTGCTGCTGCTCAAGAACCTAGGAAGAAGAAATATGCCAAAGAGGCATGGCCGGGCAAAAAACTTATGCCTAGTTTGCTAGTTTGAGATACATTGAGAAATGTTGTTCATATGGACAAGATCATGTGCCTCACAAGGCTTTCATTTCATTACACCAATTTTATACTGCTGTGCACCTTGCAGACAGTGAACCTTTGTGTCCTACATGACTTCCTATGCTGGAGAGGTTGTCATTACACTTCTACGTGGAGTGTTATTGTCAGATCAAAATTTTCAGCATTCATAGAATCATTATTTTTTCTGTTTGAAGGAAGTTGATCGTATACTAGCTGGGTGGTATGAAAATCGATATTTCCTTTAACTATTAACATCATACTTGCTGTGATTTGAAAGATTTTTTTATCTTGCTAGATGCAAAGAAGTTGAGCTAATTTCTTAAAAAATTCATTCCTTTCCAGTTACTGGTTTTTCGTTACACATGTGAATTAATCAAAATTTGCCAACAAAATCTTTTACAGTAATTTAGATCTTGTATTTTTTTCCATTTTGCATAATATATAATGGAATCATGTGTATATATGTGATTATTATGTGAAAATTAATTTCATGTATATAACAAAATCATATTTGATTGACCTGTGTTAAACCTTCATAATATATTGTTCTTATACCATTAATTTTATTTGAGTAATTTGTTCAGTGGTAAATTTATGATATCTAAAGTCTAGCAGTTGCACCGGTTTATGATGGAGCTTTGTTTATTGCTTTATTTAGGAATGATAGGTGTTGAAGAAAGCAATAACGATGTTATTTCATTATGCTGACATTAATTCCTCTTAACTAATAGCGCACCTCATGTGACCTTAATTTTTGGCCTGGCATGCATGTATATTTTGTAGTAACTGTGTGCATTGAACTTAAGTTAATGATGGCAATACTGGCTGAACGTGTGGTAGTTTTATTCATCTGGAGATCAAACAATGAGAAAGTAAAAATTCATTTATTTTTTATGCTGTTTTTGAATGTAACATGACCTTAACTCCAACAGTTATACAATAGTGTAGTAAAATTGTCAGTTTACAGCAAGAACTCACTGGGATTTTAAGTTTTCAGCAAGGTTACTTGTATAAAAGTTGGTATCGCATTTTATTAATCTTTTTTGCACTGGTGGGGATTGTGTTACCAATTAAATTTTCCCCCTTCAAATTAATGTTTGCAGTTCTCTTATGTAATCTGATTTCCATTAGACAAAAGGAAAGGTAATGAGGGAAAATTCTGGTTGTAAACTGAAGCACTCAGCAGGGTAGATGCTTACCTAGCAGAATCAAACATCATCATTCAATTGTAGAAGAATTGTTTGGAATAAATAAAACTTATTTTATTGAGTGTGGGGAAATAATTGAATCACCATATCATTATGCATAAATTGTTACATTCAGCTTGGTTTTCTTCTATATGGGCCTAGCGTGTTTTCTCAGTCAAAAAAGTTTGCTTTTTGTAAATATTGGAATCAACTAAAGGTAATAGTTTTGTTTAAAGGCTGAGAATTATGGACTTGGAAAACAAGTAAGGGGACAGGCAGTTAATCTTAGTTATGGAGAAGGTGACAGAAAATAAGATCCAAAGATAAACAGGTCTGAGAAAGGAAAGAGTGAAATAGCAAGAGATGAAAAACTGTAATGGACATAAGTAAAATGAAGTAACAAGGAAATTCAAGAGCAGATTCAGACTGAATTGCGAAATTGGACAGATTCAAATAAATAGTCATATGATAATGTGAATTCAGACAGAATAGGTAGGTTATAGCGCAAGATGTCAGGAATCCAATAAATAGTCAATAAAAATCTTAAATTCAAAACCAGACCGTGAGGGTTTTGATGCTGATTGATTTGATACCTGATCAATATAGTTATTCATCAGTCGTCTCATATAACAGTTCCTCTACAACAGAGAAATAATTGAGAAAATAATACAGGAATATTAAATAGCGACCATGAAGGTCTTCATAATTTTACGGCTGGGAGTATGTTCCTATTATCTTCATTGTACACTTTGGAACCGACTGAATTCGCATTCGCTTTACTGAATATACAGCCGAAATTTCAATTGCAGGGTAGCTTCTGACATTTAAGTTTATCTCTTATAGTGGAGGGATGTTCGCCGTAGAAGAATGATCAATATTAAGAGATAAAATGATACAAAATTAAATTGCGGCGGCAGCAGACAATGTTTCCCAAATTCGCCGATTCTAATTAAATATTTCCATCCACATCATTTTCAGATGAAATATTGCGGTCCCTGAGTGATACGCAGGCCCGCAGGTACGGCAAGGAAACAAATGAATATGACATGTGTGTATATCATAATTACGAAATGCTTACATAAAAGTTTACCAAAATGCCGAGATTATAAGCGCAAGCGGATTAAAAGAAAGCTGATGTTGATTGATTTCATTGAGCTGTTACATTTATCCTAAATTAACCACGAAAATCACCGAAGGGCTTAAGCCTGTGCTGCCATCTTTCAAAATATCGGCGCCAAAAGTGGCTGCGTTGACAGGTTTCTTGCTGTACAATGTCTGCGAAGTCTTCGCATAAAAGTGATATATTAAAAGGACTAGCCCTGAAATTGGGAATTGATAATGATAAAGTACTTCTGTAAGATATGCTGTAACTAATTATCTGCGGTAAAAAATATTTTGGTTATTGAATTGCTCATTTTTGTGTATATGTTGTATGTGACTATAGGAAGGCGAGCGAGATTTCTAGACTGCTGCAATTAAAAACTGTTTCCAACGGTAGATCCTTGCAACATATCAGTGATACATGTCGTAATGTACTTTGCTTGGATATTGCGGCTTCCACTTCGGGAGAGTCCTTTGACAGGGTACGTCTGGCACAGGATGTTCATTTTCTGATTTTAGATTCATAATGGATAACCAATTATTTCTCCTTGTAGGATATTGCTGTTGGCTATGCAGGGGTCAAGAAAAAAATATATATGAGTGGATATTATATGTTTGGAAAAATATTAGGCCTAGAGCAACATGTTACAATTAAATATATATGTATTCAACAAGGTTGCAGTGAAGTAATTGAACTTGCGAAAGACATCCTGAAAAGGTGACATATTATTGAAAATTTAGGGACGTTACTAAAGGGGAGAAGTTGTCGCTTCTCACTCTCTAAGATATAAGTTATATTTACAGAGAAGTAGAAGGGCTACTCTACTGCTTTCCGTAAAAATTTAATTTCAGGTATGCGGAGGAGCATTCTAAAGGAGCAAACAAAAATAAACCGCTGGATCTTGAGCATCCGATGTATCCTGCCTTTGCAGTTTACTGTGCTTGCAGGTCAGAAAGACATTTACTCTCAGCAGGTGTTAATAAGTCTTTTAAGTGTCTCAGAGGAGGTCCTTGTCAAGATGAATTTGACTTTTACCGCTGATGAAGTGACGTACTTTCGCTGGTTTACTAGATTAACTTGCAGCTCTGTAATTTTCACATATTTCTGTTACTCTTTTCCATTTTTGCAAGAGAATTACCATACACGTTGCTAGTACCTTTTCAATTATCAGGTATAACCGACTCTCATAATAAACCTTTCTCCAGCTAATGTTATTGTTCCATCCATATGCATTCCCTATGTGTTTCTCTAGCAATTCCATCTAAACTTGCATCCTATCCATTTTTAACCTTGATTCCATTGACTTGTTCTTACTGTACTAATTCATGCATGTAGTGTCATGTCCTTATCTGATACAACTTGACAGTATCCATGTAATGTAACTGAATTTTCTTTCAGCATTCTTTCTTTTCAACCTTACCTACTTAGCACACGCCATAACATGTCATGTTTATTTTTAAGCATCCAATTTATTTTCCCTTTCTTGACCTTTTATCTACTTTTAGAATGATTCCTTACTTCCATTAAAATCATTCTGGATGCTTCCAGCCTCCTAACATGCTCTTTACTGGCGATTGTTATCCCTGGGTTGTGACTTCATGTATCCGGAAATCTTTTGATAGGTGACAAGTTATGTAGTTCAGAGATTATTAAACATCTATTATTAGTTAACAAGAATTTTACATTAAGTATCACATGCCGTTTAAGATCAGTATTTTTGTACTTCACAAAGGTATATCATAGGTGAAAATGATTTTTCAGAAGGCTAAACCCAGACAAAACAAGATATACTGAAAAGCTAATACATATTACATCATCAAGTGGCAATTTCTATTGCACATCAAAACAGAGAAAGGTTTTGAGCTGACGGAAATCAGCTGTAACCTTGTTTTAAGCTTCTTGTTAATGATAATATATGCATGGATTTTTGAAATCTCTGAAAATCAATTCCAACATCCAATCAATGTTGTTTTAGTCATTCTCAATCCATATCTTCTGCAATGCATCCTCGCTGATGAAAATGCTCTTTCTGATTCTTTGTTAGTTTGAAAAATAGTTGGCAACTGTTAGCGACTTTGTTTTAGTAACATTTCCCTGTTATCTCCTTCATAAAGTCTCTCAGTCTGACATACAGCACCTAGCCCAGCATAATTAATTTATTTTCATAGGTATCAATGTACTTTAATGCATGTATTATGTATAAAAGTACTTTTATGTACTTGGCTGTTACCAATTTGATTATAAGTTTATTTTTAGTTAAAACTCCTTTCAGATAAATGGATCCTGTGAGATTTCTTTGAATTTTAGAATATTATTTTACGTAATAATCAGTAACAATATTTTGATCTTGTACGTCTTTGTTTTCTTTAGCTATTGAGACCAATGAAACTAATTCTACTACTATTCTTTCTTTTCTATTATTGAGGATCAGGTATTGCATTCATTATAAGATTAGGGTTTGGCCAAGAAGTTGATGTTTAAATTGATGGTTGTCAGAGAACACAATAAATTGTTAATTCCTGCCCTTTTTAGTATTTATTAGTGGTGTATATTTCCATTAAGGATGAGTTAATACTTAACAATGAGAAATTACTAATCTCTGTATTTGCACATTGTTGAACTAGGCATAAAAAAATAAAAATTAACAAGCAAAAGTTAATTGAAATAAGCAGAATCAAGAAAGCTGACTTTGAAAGAGTCACATCTGATATGTCAAAAGTCATTGCTGAAACAGATTTAGCAAAAAAAGGAAGAAAGAGAAAATCAAACTTAATCGACTTAGTGGAAGAACATTTAAAAGGTGAGTCAATTTAACTTTCTTTATTGCTTCTTATATTTTAATGTTAGTCCAATGTTGATTAACATTATTGTGCTGAGATTTTAAGTTTCAATGTATGCCCAAGAATACTGTTAATTGTTAACACAACTTCTTTCATGTTTAAGAATCTCAAGGTAAAAAACAGAATCAAAGTGATGAGGAAAATGACAACGAAAAGAATGCTTCAAAGTCTGATTATGAGGCATGGAAGAAACGAATGCTAGCAGAAGCAACTGAAGATGTGTAAATGAAATTTCCTTATTTTTATTTTACTGTATTTTATTGCGACAAAACCTGTGATTGTAATTATGAGTTGGTTTTTGTAAATAAAAATTTATAAATTTCTATATGTGCTAACTTATATACTTTAATTGAAATACGTAAAAGTTTGTATCGTTAGATTTAAAAAATTTAGAATGAAGTTTTCGCTTTTTAATATTAGATCTTCAAAACCGGAGAAACCATAAATATTGTTGATTTCGTTATTCTTTTTTTAAATATTTTACTGTAAATGAAGAAGCTAAGTACGAGTAACAGATTCACATTTAAATGTTGAAGTTGTAATTAACAGATTTTTACCGATAGAAGAAGTATCTTCGAGTAAGAACTATCACTCAGTTAATGTATGAAGTAGTTAATAAGTTATGGGGAAATGTGAGAAGTAGAGCTATTTCTTTGGTTGCTGGGAGGAATTGAACAGTAGAAGCAAAATCGGAGAAGAGTAAATTTTCTTGAGCAGCTCCAAGGGAAAGGCGCTGCTTTTAATATACAGGAAATAACAGTATAGTAAGTTTATATACTGATGCTGGAATCGAGTAATGACTAATTAAAATATTTGTGATTTGCATATCTCTTATTTTCAATGTTCATAATAGCTCCATAGAACTTAGTGCTGATAATTCATTCGATATTTCATTAGATAAAATTATGCTCGAATTTTTTCAGGAAAATTATCATTTAAGTGCCCGTGACTGCTTAGAATAGAGATTGATTCTAATTAGAATGATGGGATATCAATTTGAAGTTTCGCGCTGACCTCCATGCGCATTACGATATTCTATTAGGATAAACGCTAAAGAAGCGGTATTTGTTATTTGGGAACACGAGAAGTGCGATCTGTAGTTGATAGTATATTTATTTTTAAAGATAGAATGCTAGTACAAAATTAATATCTAAGACAATATGTTCGAATCAATAAAAAAAATTGTATGTGCTCAAAGAAGACAACTGACAAAGTGGGGATAGAGATAAACAAATTTTCTAAGTGCAAACAAATATTTGACGAACTACCTCTAACTCGATTATGTTTGTCGAGCTTTAAGTTATTACATTATGGTGATAGCTAATTGGGAAATGACAAGACCCGAGATGAAAACTCAGAAAAGGAGGAAAAGCCGGTGGGATGTCACTCCAGAAGATTTGGAACGAGAGAGGCAAGAGAAAGAAGCAGAGGATTCATTAAAGGTAAGATATAATAAAATGTTGTTACATCAGCATGAATGCAAGCTAGATGTAACCAACACGTTTAGATAGGATTTTTCAATCGAAACGTCATGTACTTACGACAACTCTACATGGACAGGTGATATTCTTCGAGAATTTGTTGAAAGTGGTATGGTATAAATAATGTGAACGTAGGATAAGTTGTGCCATTTCTCGTTAGAAGCTGGAGAAATAACGCAGATTGAAGACACGTTCTGCTGATAGTTCTCCATCGTTTATTTACGTTAGAAGCTCGGCGTCCTCGGCGTAGACAACTGCTGCCATCTCCTATTCCATTCTCAACTATGTTGAAACTAAAATACTTGATAGCCCGCTTTTATTTGGATATTTCCGACATGCTTATTGCTTGCTTGCTTTGGAATGATGTGAATATCGATTTATATTATTAACACCCAGTTATAAATTAATATTATCGATTTATATTATTAACACCCAGTGAAAATTAAATTTTTTCATAACGTTCTCGGTTTTTCGGTCTCTGGAAAATCGTTAAGTGTATTTTGGAATCTTGTTGTTTCAAAGGGCAAAGAAGGTGTTTGATTATTTCAATGTTATTGACTTTTTCTTGAAAGTGAAATTGAATTTGTGAAGTTACCAATAATTTTATTGGATATTTTTTATATTAGGCTAGCATCTTACGGATTTGTCATAGAAGTGAAGCCGTACGTTTAAATCTATCAATTTCATTTCAGAGTCTGTAGAATCATGATATAGTATGAAAATTAATAGTGATAATATGATGATTAATAGTGTACCGCTGTTAATGGTCAGAGGCATTTTTACACCTTTGAATATATAAATATAACCAAGGGTGTCTCGAACAAGAGGGTGCCGATGCAGTTAAACCGATTCAGTTCATGTAAATTTGCAAATGAAGTGTTCTTTGCGTTGCAGTCCTATAAAAATGAATGAAAAAAGTCACTGAGTTTTGCTATTTCATTAATTGCCAAAATTTTCTTAAAGAAAAGTCTCGGAGAAATGGATTTGGTTATATTGCAAGAGACCTAACCTCCCTTCTGTTTATTGTAATATCCTAAGTCGTCGGAATGTTCATGATATTTCATTATTTTCTGTTATCGTCATTTTGAGCTTAGCAATCATGGTGTAACAAATGAGAATGTAAAGTAGAAGAGTATGACGTAAAAAGAATATTGAGAGATAGTAATTTTGAATGTTGGCGATCAGCTTTATTTCTCCACTTGCTGTTTCTTTTGAAGCTGGAGTGTTTGAGGTGATAATAGCGCAAGAAGGCATCGTAATTACTGTTATTGTAGGGTATCGTAAAGAGTAACGGTCTGAACTTATTCCTCAAGATATTGCAGATGTATTGACTACAATATTTGAGAAAGGGGTACTGCCAGAGAAAGGGAACAACGTTTTTTGTTTTTATATTTACAAAAAGCGATCGATATTTCCTACTTCGGGAATAATCGAAAGTTAAGGATTAAATAAATAGGGCGAGTTTACTAGCTGTTCGCCGGCAAGTAAACTAGAGTTAAGTAGCTCAGTCTTCAATTCGCATTAGCGGAGCGAGTAGAAAACTTTATTATACAGAGAGAATTTTTTAGCAGCTAGTGAATTCGCTCACGAGTAGCTAGTTAACTCGCCAAGTGAAATCGAGCCTTAAGATTAATGTGACAGCATATCAAACGTCGTAACACAACGATATCACAGTGTTGCTCTGCCATTTTCAGTGATTACTGCGTGTTAGAGATTTGTTTCTCTGAGTGACCAGTTCGGCGAGGTATGATTGTGAGCAGTTCAGTCGTGTATTTGCCGAAATGTTAGTTGCGACCGAATTTGTGATTGTAACTATTAATAATGACCGCGACCGACATTATATTTTTATTAATTATCCCTCATTAATTCTAATTTTATTAAACGACCCAAAAAAACTTCGCTGGAAAGCCGAATTTTTTGTTCGTAAATAATCTTTTCATTTTATCTTTTAACTTGCTCTTGGAAGAATCAAATATCAATACCAACGCAGAGCGATTATCGGGGCTTTCAAGTTCTATCACGGAAAAGTATGCATATCCATCCAATATATAATAGCGTTGGAGCATCAGTGTATTATAAATTCGGGTTTGCCCATGAAAGATAGAGAACTCTTGAGCTCTTGGAATACTTTAAAAATTGCTTATATCAGCAGCAGATCGGGGTATCATTGAAGGGGACGTAAAGACTTGAATTTTGAGAATGTTTAAATCCTGGAGAGAAACTTAAGAAGAAAACACAAGAGAAAATAAATAAACTCTAAACATTTTTTCTTGAAATTACCTGATGAGGTTGCTCATTAATGAAATCTGGGTCGTTAATAAAACTTTTCAAGTGGAAATTTTCCAAGTTAGTTTCCTTACCCTAGTGTAATTATTAAGAATTCCACTCCATTACTCCTGAAACCATTGCTTCAAAAAGGCTAATTTGGCTGTGAGAATATCTTATTGATTTTTATTCATCTAAAACTCGGGATGTTTTGTTAATGACGAAGCCTTTAAATTTATCCAAAAAGTTGACGAAATGTTTTATCATTTTTAAAACGTAAGAAGAACATTAAGTTAACTAATGCTTTTGTATAACAGCGGTCAACTTATTATATCCGCGTAATTGTATTCTTAGAAAATATCGAAGTTATCTCATGATTATATATTTCTAATGCATCTAAACTCTTCAATTTGTCACGTGCCGTATTCCCTCAACTTAATAAACGATTTCTTTGCCTTTGTAACCTCGCAGTAAAATAAACGATGCCTAAAGAAGATGATCAAATTTAAACAGCGACGCCTCAAAAACAAGGCCAGTTTTCGCTTCACGCAAAAATCCTATAATCCTCATCATTTCTTCCGAAGCTGTCAAACAAAAAATCGGTTGACAGACCACTGTTTTAAGCTCCGAGTGAAGAAATCCTTCTTAACGAAGCGTGCTCATGAATGGATGCCTAAATTCGTGAATGGACTGCCGCGGAACATTTCCAGAGCCGTGACACCATCTTTTATCATCCCTAATTTTTCTCGCATGAAAAATTTCCCATTCCGGACGAAGGCGTAGGAACATTAATGCTCCCGCCATCGTCGCAGCGGCTCACTTCATAAGCCATCGGGTATTTAAGAAGCTGCCTTAATCTTTTCTTCCGCTTAGCACCTTCTCTTCCTCCTCTTCCCGTTATATATCACCGGCCCGTCGTAGGCGGAGATTATGGAAATGACTTGTCCACCGAAGAATGGTATTACTGAGAGTAAAACGGGGAGCATGACGTCTCTAAAAAGCACACTGCAGCGTTGTTTGCCGTGGGAATTGACGGGAAACTGGGGTCGCTCGGAAGGAAGGGATTAATTCCCTACCGGCCCGGGATCGAATCTCCTCGGTTCTCGGGATGAATGAAACTGGAGGGAGTTGTGCTCGGATGTGGTGGGAAGGCTCAGTAGGTGGAAAAATGGTGAAGTTTGAAGATTAAGGATTACCATCGGGTCGTTGGATTTGGGAATGGTTGGATGAAAAGGGTGTGACAAGGAGATTTACCTTCGGCGCTTCTCTTGTAAGGGATATAGAAGCTTAAGTTCCCCACGTTTTCTTTGTTTCTTTTTCGTAAGCCTTCTGTTTTTATTTTCCGTTGTTTACGTAACTATTGCCAAGGAGTCTGGTCTTTGAAATCCTTCGTGCCTCTCAATCACGTTTCCATTCTCCTACCAAACCATCGTTCAACAAGTATATTGTATTATTTTCAAACTCGGTAAGAATTTGTATTACATTCTGGGTTAATTTTTGAAGAAACCTTAATGGAATGGAAGCGAGGCGTGGACTTATTGGAGAGCAACCTTGAAGATAGTGCAAATTCCTTGATTGAATCCTTCGACTTTATATCAAGCAAAATGTTTTACGATTGGTAGATTTGTCTTTATTCTTGTTTTTATTATTAGAATCTTATACATAAATGAGAAAGTTTTTATGTGTGTAAGTTCGCCTACAACTCGAGAAACAGTCATTGCACAACTTTCAAACTTTGAAGATTGTTAAATGTCTTCCCCAAACAGATAATAGGCTACTTTTTATTCACCTAACCGTCCCTGGATCGACTTCTGACGTTTAAGACTTGTTCCATAAGAAATGCACGTAAAACTCACTTAAATCGCTTGCACGATTTATTTCATTTGAAAAATTAAATCAGAAAGAAATCGAATGAATATTTTCATTTTGGCCGTGGAACGTGCTTTCGATTCGATATTGTGAGAATTTTGGGATATATTGTGGTTTTAAACAACCGATCCCCATGACGGGAATTCCATTGTTGAATCAGAGCTCATGCATTTTAGTTCACTTTTATCCCTTGCAGGGTTTGTTTCTTTCGCAAAATTAAACAAGGAAGAATAATCGCATGGAATCGATACATGTACTAATAGAAGGGAAATTGAACGAAGATTTTTATTTTGGTCGTCGAATATTGTTTTTGTTCAACATTGCGAGAATTTTGATCAAATAAACGAAACAATTCTAAAATTTTGAGGTTGTAAACAAACCGTCCCCCTGACGATTGATTCCATTGTTGGATCCGAGCTCATGTATTCTCAGGTTTTCGTCGTTAAGAATCAACGGCCACTTCAACTACTATCTTATATAATGTTAAAATATATTTCCCTTCTCTGACTTTTCAGTCGATTTAGACCAGCCATGGCTCACTAGCCACATATAACATAACACTCCTCATCAAAGTGGCTCTTCTCTTCAAACATCAACTGATAGATGCAATGATTATTCATGACCTATACAAATACTCAGAAAATAGAAATGATACCTTAGCATTTATTTGATTTAAAAATTATATGTATAAGTAGGTATGAGTACGTTTAAATATGTTCAATTTTATCAATGGACATGTTTCCGGATTCATTAGACCCAAGTGGCTCTGATAGGGCCATTTCCATAGTAGAATATGAGCGATAAAGGAAGTCATCTCTCTATTTTATGTTAAAAGACTCGTTCTTAACTTTTTCGATTCATCCAATAAAGCTTAGATGCATGAAAATCTTAAGTTATTTCTATCTTCCGGGCGTTGTAGGTGAAATTTTAGAAACAGGAGATTTCTCATTCATTTTTAGGGGATGAGAAAAATTAATAATATATGATTTAATGTAGTGAGAAAAAGGAAAACGAAGGACAAAAGGGAAAGATGCACAAATCATATCGCCATTTATAGGATACTGATAAATTATTTGCAATACAATTGAAAGATACGTTCCTTCAAACATGGTCATTCGCGTGATTCTGATTTACTTTTTACATATTTCAAATTTATCTCATAATTACTGAATATCAACGTCATAAAGGTATTCTATGAATATATCATATCACATACATACGTTTATTTTTGCTCGTTAACGTTATACATGGGTTCAAAGTTGCCCCATGTGTAACCTTATACGGCATGCACAGCTGTATGCAGAATTATTCAAGAGTGGCCATGCGAAGTTTCGAAGTCGGGGTCAAAAAAGAAACAATTTCCTTATTTTTGGCCAGTTTTTTCGATCCTTGCCCACAATGCGACGCTTCCATTTCTCAAACATTGGATAATTTTTCCTCTCTTCATTGTCATAAGCCCTTAACAAGTTTTTATTAATTATTAATTAATAATAATATATTATTTCTTGTTAAATTCCATTGCATTTTATCTATACACAAGCATTTTTGAAATAAAATTATTTTGTTTTGGAGCGTCTTACGATTTCTTGAAATGTATTTTTTTAAAGCTTGCAAGTTAACAATCAGGGTTGATGATGAAAAAGTACAAGAATAAATCATCTGCTTGGTTAGCTTTCTTTCTTATGAGATAGAAGATGCAAAGGTGGGGTTATAAGAATATTAGTATCCAAGGAAGATTCCTGTCGAGTTCTGGTACCATTGATTTTTTTCGGATTCACATATACTTTGGAACTGATTATGTAAAGCCTTGGTTCAGGAATCAGGAAAGTATTGGAAAAATCTTTGGTGTGGAAAATTTTGTTGCATGGTAGTGAAACGTGGGCCCCAAGAAAGGAGGGCATAAAGAATTGCAGATCTTCAAGATTTGGATGGGGCAAAAGATGTTGGATGGTATAAGTAATATTATAAATAAAGAATAATATAATCAAGTATAATAGCATAATGAAAAAGAAGTAAGAAATAAATAGGGAAATTTAAGGAAGATGAACGCACCACAAGGTATGAAGAGTGACGACGACGAGTCTCTATATCGTTACGGTGTGTCTTCGGTGGCTACGCTAGGATGGACGTAAAGGACCTCAGACAGTTCTACTGTGTATCGATTAATTCTGTGATGATGACAAGGGACCTCCAAACCCCCTTCAACTTATCCACTTCTGGTGCTGATGAACATGGAAGCAGCACTCAATTCTACGGAATTGATTCAGGGATTCAATTATAGACCTCCTTCGGGTATCTTATCCCTTCCCCGCTGACTTCCCCTCCATAACTTCATCTCCACCGAGGGAATAAGCACCAAGAGGTGTCGGTGTGTTTTCAGTTTTGTGTAGTTAGTGGCAGCGTATGCCTGGGAGGGTTTAGTGAAGGTGCGGTATCAAGAAAATTAAATATAAAGATGCGTTAGGGCGTGGAAAAAAGATTGGATTAGAAAAGAAGTGATGAGATGTGATAATGGAGTTAAGAAATGTTTGATCGAAAGAAGAATTATAAAAAGGGAATTGAGTCGTATGGATGAAATTAGGTATCGAAAATGAGGTGTTGTGTAAAAAGTAAGGTCTCGAAGCTTTTTCTATTTTTTCCGCATAGTATGTGGTTTGAAGGATTTTAGTGGAAAACGTGTCTTAAGCAGTCTAGTGCTGGCTAAAATGAAAAATTTCCTCGTTACCCCTTAATTAAAGTCAATTTTTCACTTCACTTGGTAAAAAAGAAATTTTTGAAATTTCTAAAATAGATAGGCGGTGAAGACTGTTTTGCACTTTTCCTCATCATATGATAAAATACTCATCATCAGACTTAAATTCAAATTTATTTCCTGCTGAAATGAAGTGTTTCTGTAAGAATAACGGATTAGAATTGTGGGAAATGAAAATAACCGCATCAGTAAATAATCGACTATTTTTGTAAATACGCTGAAACATTAAAAATAGTATTATTGAATGTGCTGAGGCTACACCTTATATGATTCGAATATCTAAAGAAAGCATTATGAAAAGTTATTGTACTGTTAACTGTTCCATTTAAATCCAAATTGAAGGTATTCTTTTGATCAATCTGTGGTGATTGTAATAATTCTTTTGATCAATCCATGATGTTCGCAATGATACATTAAATTTGAAAAATATCGTATACGTAACGCAATGAATAAATTGCTATAAATAATCTTTTAATTGACCAAATAGGAAAAGTAGTTGCTTCCAACTTGGTGAATTTTTTAGATTACATTTTTCTAAGACAGCCAATCAGTCACGATTTGTTCATTGATTTGGTTTCGTTGAATTTTTTGCTCATGATGAAACATTTGCCTACTATCGACTCATGTGGAATAGAAAAAGTTCATATTTTGGTACTGAGTAGAGAAAAAAGTACCCTTCATTTACTTTTGTCTCATTGTCAGTCTTGTTCTGTGATAATGTGAAAGCTACGGAGGTATGAGCGTTGCTGGTTAATAGATTCATCGTGGCCACATCTTACTGAATTCTAAGAAAAACTTTACTTTTAGAGTACTTATATGTTGGAGGAGATCGTTCGCTTATAGCAATCTGGCTCAGTGAGGAAAGCAGAGACCAATTTCCTTTCTCCTCATTTCGCCTATCACCTTCAATCCTCTTCTAATTGGTAGCCATTATCAGTGGGGAGGTTTTAACCGGCCTTCGGGCTAAATATTGTTCAGGCAGACCTAACTGCATAAGCTTTTTTATTGACCTCAGTTATTTCTCTGGGATAACTCCAAGCATAAATGTTCGTCGTAGCACAAACAAAAAGCGTAAAAACCGCGACTTTCCGAACCTCCGGCTTGAGATTCACTCCTGGAGGTGGATAATGAAAATAATCCCCATAAAAGTCCATTAAAAATCTCTCTCCCGTAATAAAACGGCGGAATTGGCGAAAAGCTTAATTGAACAGGACT
The DNA here is from genome assembly GCA_000376725.2 of Ladona fulva. Taxonomy (NCBI): domain Eukaryota; kingdom Metazoa; phylum Arthropoda; class Insecta; order Odonata; family Libellulidae; genus Ladona; species Ladona fulva. Next base: position 55,704 of record KZ309542.1, read on the forward strand.
CAAGGCGGAGGATGGCTCAAAAGAGAGCGGTATTCGGGGTGAGAAGGTTCTTTCCGTGAAGGACGGTTTAGAAAAGGAGGAAGAAAAGGGAAAAGCGAGAAGGTGGAATGAGAAATGCGGGAAGGGCGAGAAACTCGCCTCAAGTGGGAATAGCAGTAGTAGTAGTGGATGAGAGTAACTCGAGAAGTACACCCTGGGGCTCCAGATTAGCAATAACGACATCTGACGTCTCGCAAATCAAATAAAACGAGGATGGAAGGTGGCGGGGGTGAAAGAGAGTGGCCATAAAGGCAAGAAGGGGCGGAGATGATTGAGAGAGGTGTAGGAGGAGAGAAATGGATGAAGAGGTGTAGTGAGAACGGTGTGCCTGGTGGGGGTGGAGCTAGTGGTATGGAGATTTCGCGGGCCTCCTCTTTGGGGATCCAGGGAGGGAGGTTTTTGTGACACAAGATGGAGGAGCTGAGTGAATGGGAAATGTTGGAAGGGTTCTCTACTCCTTGGTTTCCTCAAGGGATTCGTCGGTTGCGAAATGGTAGATGTTCCATCGCGCACGCGTGGGTTATTTTATCGCGAGATTACCTACGCCCACGTTGGCCTTTCTTACTTCTCCCGTGCTTTTATCGTAAAAAGTTTTATGTTCGTCTTTGTGCGCTGTTCCGAAATGTTTGCAGGAATATGAAATGGGTTTAAGTCCGAATTCCTGGCGGGCGGGTGCGATGGTTGGTGTGCGTTATTACGATCGTTTCTCGGAAATGTTTGAATTTTTGAGTTAGACGGAAAAATTTTGGGATCTTTTTCACTGGTTTTTGTTTTACGACGGAAAATTCCGTTCATCGGTGGGTGGACTGAATTAATACGACGTGGTCTTGCACCTAAATGCTCTAACATAATTATCGTGCAGCTTCAACCGTAAGTGTAAAACGGTAATTTTTCAAAGATTATTCCAGGCTCCTCTTTGTATTTGATAATTTTCAGTTCTTTCGTCGACTATTATTTTAGACGAATAATGAACAGGTTTAACTTCAGCATTCAGATATATTCCTTAATCATCTAAGTGCTATTATTATTGCTTGAAAGCGTCATCAATTGACCTGTTTGCCATAAAAAACACGGATAATTTGATTTCACGATATGTTTTAGTACGGAAATCCTGTCGTTGCGTAAAGTATTTATGCCTATAAAAAGGATATTAATGTGTGGCATGAAACGAAATTGCAGTTCAATGACTCCCCTATGAAAGTAATTTCATAAACAGACGCACCTAAAGTCATTATTCTTCCAAAAGTTCATCCAATGACTTGAATTTGAATTTTTGAATTTGAAACCTGTATTAGCTAATTTTTCTCAACCTCAACTCACATACGAAATAAAAAACTTGTAGTCGTTTATAGAGGAGTATTTATTGCTGTAATGTTATCTTTACTATTTGTGATTTCACCACGATACATATTTAGATTAAAATCGATCAAGAATTTCCCATAGTTATTCTCATCTTTCGAAATAATTTTCTGCGCAGGTTTTCTTACCCTCCCTAGTGTAATAAGAAAATAATCGATTAATTATCTGTATTTTAAAACAGCAGTTGCGTCACTTACATTAACGGTGATGACCTTGATTCGCGTTTGGTTGACAATGTTATGGTCTTGACAGATTTCTTCAGATTCAGAAGATATTTTTTGCTTTCCCATAAACAATTATCGCTTTTTCTAAGAGTAGTGGAAGGCATTAAATTTGAGAATAGCTCTCCAATTTCCCAGTTATTAATAATTGGAATTCTAACTTATAATTGATAGAGATGATTCTGATTGAGGAGATCACCTTTGATATTTCACGGATTATATAAATACATACCAAATACACACGGAATGTATAGATATATACGTACCTGAATCAACATCTTCATGTTTCGTTTTTGATGTCAGTTTTTAATACTTTAACTTTTCTCGTAACTCCACATTAGCAAGGTTTATGTCAATAGTTCAGAGAATTCAAATATTTATTTGCCTTTGTTCTATACCACTCCTTTAACTGAAATGAGATTTTATAGATATTAGACCAAGGCCTGGTATTATAATGTATACTTATAATTGACTTTAACTAAAGTTCACTTCACAAGGCCTGGCTTTATAATGTTTTGTTGGAGTTAAAGTGAAGATTATAGTAAATCTCATATATGTATGATGAATTAGCATGGAGACGCACAATAATATTCACCTTATCTCTTAAAAAAAAACAATGTAATACTGGGGTCTAAATGAACTTTACTTAAAGTACATTTTAAGTATACATTATAATACCGAGCCCAAAAGTAATTGAGTTCAAAGAAGTCATTTCGCTAAAGAAGATCGAATCGATTACAATTCCCTCATCCATCACACTAGTTGCCCTTTGATTTCTTAACGGTGTTAGTGGTATCTAATTTGTCTAAGAAACAATATCTTATCTTGTCTAATAAGTTAAAAAATTATCCAAAAATTCTTGTTCCTTAATTAAGTTCCTTAAGCAGTATTTGTTGAACTGCGATCTCTCTTTTAATTAATTTATATAAATGATTGAGAAAAAGTTAAAAAGGTTCATAGTGGTGCAAATTTATTGTTATCTTATTTTTAAAAATTTGGGAATGGAAACTGAGGGAGTACCAATCAAATAACAGCTTTGATTTTATTTTCGAATTCATTTGGGTAAATGTTTAATCTTTAATACGTTTTCGTTCTTAGAAATGCACGTGACTTATAAGAAAACCTGCTGGAGTGCCAATCGGACAATTGAAAGCAATTCAGTTCCTCTATTCTCTGGAGAAGAAAATCGTGGTTGAACTTTCACAACTAGTTTTCTTTTGGGCCACATAAAATACCCCTATTTGTTTCTGCGAGTCATACATCTTATGTTAGACGGTTGTCACGGGGTGACTGTGAATTCGATTTCGGCCGTCTCTTTCGTTTAGCTCCAGCCATACGTTATTTCATCTTCGGAGTTGTAATAGCGTCTCCGTAACCGCGATGCTCGATAACAATAGGCCAACGAAGACTGCTCGGGTACAAAACCACCCGAGTAAAGTTTTTTCGTCACTGCTGTCTCTCACCGCTCGGAGATTGGTTACTTTAGGTGTCAACTTTTCCCATCAGTGAGCGTAGGTTGTCGCTCAGCGAGATGTAAATGGAGTTTTGGAAATGATTTATCTCCACCCCTCTTCCCCTCAGGGTGCGCTGGCTGTGGTTTTTCCGTTGCTTTTCTCTTTTGCGAATAAAAGTGGTTGCGTAGGATAGGGCGCGGAGATTTCATTGAATGTTTCGCACATCGTAAGCCTTCGTTACTCCCGGTTTTAGCTGGCACAGTTTCGGTTTTCCGTGGCTCATGTTGGGAAGAAGAGTAATCATTCATACTTTGGGATGCGGGTGTTATTCACTGTTTCTTCGCGCTTTCAAAGCTTTAATTTTATTGAATCATGCGTTGTTTACGGATTATAAATTGCGCAGTGATATTTTTAAAAGTATTATGTTAGATGGGCTTTGATAGCTTCATTATAGTGTCACGATAGATTGGCTGCTATGTAGATTCTCGAGTTAGTCCGGGTTATTTATTCGATTAAAATCATGAAACAGAGTCATGAAATTATAGGCTCCGAGTATATTGGTTTAAATACAGAAGTGTAAAAGGAAATGGAAAGTTCGTTCGATTGGACTTAAGCGAGCATTTTTATCGCAAACTTCTGCAAATTCAAATCCAGGTAATTATGCAATTTTAAATATATGTTAGCCTCGCGGATTGGCTAGTGGGTAGCGCGTTTGCCTTACGTGAAAGGGGTCCCGGTTTCGGTTCCCGGTGGGGCCGTATGTGCGAAATGATGCCAGGTGTTGATGCACTTTTAAAATACTTCTACTAGTAGCTTCAGCCTGCGAGCATTATATTCTATTCAGAGCTGATTCAGTTTAGATATGGCGTCTATGAATATAGTGGATACCGGCGAACATCAGGCGAGAATTAACTTAAGGGTAAGATTCGACAGTTAATATAACTGTCGAATCTTACCCTTTCGACACACATTTTCACCATCTGGGTCTCTATTGTAGTAGTATTGTTAAAAGTGCTTCGACAGCTTGGGTCATTTCGCACATGGTCTCCCACCGGGAATCGAACCCGGGACCGCTTTCACCGAAGTCGAACGTGTTGCCCGCTTGACTATCCGGGATGCTGGGCGTCTATTATTTCTTCTTTACGCTCCATTTGTTTCAACAATCAGTGATGCATATAAGTAATTGTTAAGCTACAGTTACTTGCGAGAGTCATTTACTATTGATTTATCCAAAGAGCAACATTATCGATAGATAGCTCAAATACTTCTGGAATCACAAATTAAATGAGCGTCTCGTCGAGTTTATTTACGATGAAAATTTTATATTTTAATATATTTTTTATATTTTTTAGTTTATTAGTATTAGCCAGTTTTTTCTATTGCAAAGCGCTCAAAACACTTTGCGATGCTCAGTCACTGACGTAGAAACATTGATACGTCCAGGGTGAATTGCCACGCTTGCTTAAGCTGACCCAGAATAGAGTGCTAATCAGGCATACGTTGTATTTCAGAAGGAATGAAACTTAGTAACTTCCACGGGAATTATTTATTAATTGACCACATCAATTTTATACGTTGTATTGATAAGGGAAAATATAATTGGGATTGATATTTTCCATGTTTAAACCGGAAATTACCAAAACTTCAGGGCTTTCATTTGATTTAAAGCTCTTAATTTACGTATTTACACTTCTATGTATGTAGGTTCATGTGTTATTAATGAATGTAATGATGTAATAATCCTGTGGGTATTGCATGTGTGTCATGCGTCTATTGAATATTTATTGTGTAAATATTTGTATTTATGTAGGTAAAAAATCCAGCAGGCTTACAGCCTATCCGCAGTTTGTTAATAATTATAATATTTCAAACGAGGACGAAATGTCGAGGGGAGTTGAAACCAAGAGCTTCATTTTGAAGGGAAAGGCAATCAGATTATCAGATTTCTCACCATAGCTTCCCTTACTCATGAATTCCTAGCTCCTTCCTCGTCTCTCTTCCCAGTCTCAAAATCCACCTATTGTAGTACCAGTACCTTCACCTTTACCTTTCCCCTGACACCATTAATTTTTTTCCTTGATAATATTCTTTGTTCATCCCTTTTCTACTCCTTGCACCTTACAAGGCCGCGCTTGGCTTCATTAGCCCTTTGCGGGTGCTAATTTTCAGTTTACGTATACTTTCCCTGTTTTCTCTTCTCTCGGCTCCGTCACGGTTAAATGCGTGGGGTATATTTTTACCCACGATGCAGCCCTTGTCATCGTCGCAGGCCAGTGGTCTGTGCTCTTCCCGTCTCATCCTTTGTTTTACGATCGCGGAAATGGTGCTGGGAGATTAGTTTTCCTGAGAAGGTGTTCTTCCCTATATTTTGCTTAACGATCCGGTTTGTATTTTATAATTTGTCCGCTGAAAAATTTGACAGTTCACCGGCAAGATTCTACATTTTTACTGGTGCTGTTTTTTGCAAAAATGCAAATAATATTAAAAATATCATACATAATGATAAAATGAATTATAAATTTTGTTGTTCATTCTCTATTCATCGCTGAAATTAAAAATTGCTTTGTTTGGTGCTTTTCTGTTCATAATTATTTATTTCTTACTAATTTAATGTTCAAACAAAATGACAGTCGTGATTTAGTGATTTATTTATTTGCTATACTAATATCTCAAACGCATCTGACTGTGAATCCAGTGTCCATAGTATGCACTACATTTCAATTTCTTTTATGTTCAACTTTGATCGACAAAGAATATTTATGTTCTGATATACATTATATATGCTGATAACTATTGTAATTTTTACTATTCTTAATGTAATCTATCTCGCTCTTTCTTCACTCTTTCCTACAACTTTCGGAGGTTTTTCACACCACCTTCTGTGGGTGTTTTCCTGCTGTGAAAACGTTTTTTCTGTAATGAAAATAATCAGTTTTTCTCTCCACAAAACCATTATGTTATTTCTTCTGTTATTCCCGTAGCCACCGCACTTGTGAAACATCTTTATATATTCTAGTTCAAAATCCCATATAATTTGATGTGTTTTTGTACAAAATTCTGACAAAGGTTAAATGGAAGAAGGGATTTTCTAGTCTCAATTTCGCCCAATAAAGACATTTGTTTTGATTTGCATTGCACGGAGCATCGAATTAGTTTTGCGCTAAACACCGTCGAGTTGTCCTCCTCGTGTACATACCCCTGATGTATGTATTGTATATAACCGCATGTATAACCCAACCGCGTGTTAGGCGCAGCAAGGTTTTTGGCACTGTAAGACCCACCCAGTTTTATAACCTAAACTTTTGATGAAAAAAATTCGTCTTAAACGTTGGTATATACGGTAATAAAATTTCAATTTGCATGCAAGACGTGAATTTGTTGTATTACAATCAATATGAATGTATTTTTAAAGAATTTGGGCTTACTTCGGTCATTATTGATGCTTTCATGGTACTACATACCATGATGATCTCAATCTAAATTTGTTATTTTCTCATGTATTTATCTGCATAACGGTTTGATTTTTCTCATTTTTCTTTTCAGGTGAGTGGATCCATTTATTGTAGTTTATCAGCATGTATCTCCCTTGCATCACATCATTGCTCATGAAGCAACATCAACCTTTCTTAAGTTGATGACGTGAAAGAGTTAGTGTATTGAAATAGTTTCGTCCTGAGGTCAGCCCGCATTCTCTCTTCAGGTATCTCGAAGCTAATGATTTTTACATTTTAAGCTTCTTTTACAATTACTGTATTTAAGGAATGAATATTTTTTCTTGTTAATTTAATTCTTGCTTATTGTGCCTTTGTTCAAATGAAATTATTATGGCTCCTTGAATCGTTGAATTTCCATCATGACGAAACTCTTTCGGAATAGTTTTGGCAAGGAGATGTCGGTAGGAGCAAAGGATAAGTCCGTCAGCGATGTTACGTAGCGTTACGTAGGCCTCACATTTGAATATGCATGTAGCGTGTATCCTGTAGCAGGTATTCTGCAAAAAAGTGTTATATTCGAGAATTTGAAAAGGTACAGCGAAAGGGGTACGTTTCGTGAAGAATTATTACGACAAATCAGTGACCATTACTCAGATGCTTCAGGACGCAGGCTGAGAACCTGCAGAAGGTAGAAGATCGAAATAAAGACTTAATTCACTCTATAAGTTGAGACTAAGCACGGTCTTAGAAGGTGTAACCGATATTATGGGTCCTACCTGGTACATAGGCCGCGCTGATACCTAGAGAAAAATCAGAGAAATAGATGCTAGAACTAGTCGTTTCAAGAAGTCGTCTTGTTCACGAACGATGCGCTAAAGTAATCGATTAGGGAAGTGGAGTCATGGTGCATGCACCCACTGCCACACTCCGAAAGGCGGCTTGCAGGGCACATATGTAAATGAGATCGACAGATGCAGAAAATTATACGAGTATAACATCGAGTCATTCAGTTTTGGTCGAATTCAGCTCATTTTCGAGCTCTTTTTGGAGATATATGGTAATTCTTAATTTAAACATTTTTCGGTCGATCTTCCATCTTATTTGATGCGATTAGCTGTAATTAGTTCTGAGTCTTAGAGGACGGTTGAGCCAAAAACAGTATATTCAAGGAAATAGTAGTAGGTAAATTTCCACGATAAGTCGTACACCCAGGAAAGATATCACCTCATGGCCTGTTGCCTATTTGTAGTCAATCCATAAAATCTATTATAGTAATAGGTGCCATTTCATAATGTATCAACGCTTTTGGGAATTAACAGGCTATGACTCCTAAATACTAGAGCCCAACGGTATGAAGTTAAGATAATGCGGATATCACTACGCTATCCAGACAACATAGATATGCTCATTATGTGTTAACATTTTTGTAACGAATTCTGTCACTCCTTTTTTGATATCTTTATGATATCTTTTTTCCTTTCGCTGCACAACCAACGGATATGCTTGTATTTGAAGACATGCCGTACATCCATTCAAAAATACACATTCAAATGAAGCATACTATCCTCGAAACGCATTCCTATCTTCGACATTTTTTACGTCGAAGTTCGGATAGAATAAAACTTTTCTGTATAGCACCTGCGACGTGAATAATGTTTCATTCGGATTCCATCCTCATTAAACCGAATAATTCTCCCTATCGGGCGGCGCAAATCCTGGAATCATCTCCTATCAGATGACGCCACGAATGCATGTCCGCATTTGTCACAGTACAGTGAAAATCCGTTCGTTGTAGGACGTGTTTTGCGGGCACCAAGGGGATAAAGGATCCTTCAACCACACTTTTGCGGACCAAGCATTTCATTAAGGTCCCGCCTAAGAGACCGCGGGAGAGTCAAGGAGAGCAAGAAAAAAGGATAAAAAGCAAAGCGCTCGATCTGTTTTAAACGGCGTGAAATATCAACCGTACACTCGAATTACCATTGTTATACTCTCTAGAGTTATTACGCACGATTCTTTCTTTCGCCCCCTGGCTGTTCATTTGGGAACCTTGGAGGACGGGATTAATTTTTCCGTCATCTCCTTCACGTACTTTCGCCTTGAATGGTAATCCGCTAGGTGCCCATGGGCACGCCTCCTCCCGTACATCCAACCTCTTTTTCGTTATTCTTTTTTTAACTCGCGTCCAACCCCTCCATTCCCACCACCCACGCCCTCCCACCCTTCATGCCTTTCCAAACCACACGCATTGCCCGTTTTTCCCTCAACAACCCACTCTTCTCACCCCCCCCCCCCACCCCACACGTCCACCTTTGGTGGGTTTTAAGGCTTTATTCCTCACACACCGTCTCTCCTCCTCCATCAACCCTTTTCCCTCCCTCCGTGATTTTTTATGCGTAACCTTTCTAGTTTTATTTTTTGTTTTCCCGTTGTTTTTCCCCTCCTCCGTCCGAGGAGCTGGGAGGGGTCGGGGTGCGTGGAGGGTCAGAAGGGAAGTCTTGAGATGGGAGGGAAAATTTTCCTCCTCTTTCCTCACGCTCCCGAGAAGTTGGTGTCCTTGTCACTACGGGTAAAGCTGTGGTCGCAATAAGGAGGGAATGGTAGGGGGTGGTCTTCAGGGGGACTGTGGGTGGGATGCGTAGGACGATAGAGTCTAAGGTCATAGTTTGGTCTAATCCCATCGACTGAAAAAATAGGAAGCTAACACTCCCGGACTGAATAGACGAGGAAAGGAAATGTCAATTTAATATGCATGAATCGGGCGAAGATTGGCCAAGCGTATATTTTTCCGTTGAATTATAGCATGATCGCGAGCCGGTAAAAATTTTTCAGTTAATTCTTTCACCTATGAGAACTCGAAGCTGGGGCAGTTCTAAAAACTTGAAAAGAGTGAAGTTAATAACTAACGAACCTATTTTAAAGAGACAGTGATATTAATGCCTTCACTCTTTCCAGTTATCTATTAATATGCTCTGCTTTCGCAAAATATGCAATAGATATAAATTTATCGTAAAAACACTTTGCGTTCAGTTTTTGGTTCGGATTCCTTGTCATCCCCCAAGCCAGAGGCGTAGCTAAGCGGGTGGTTTTGGGAGTTTAACACACTCCCCCTATGAGAACAGATCCAATAATAAACGAAAACGATGGCCTCTCTCAATTATACTTTACAAACACCGATGAAGATTCGCAGGTTATAAATGTTAAAATAAATCAGTGTATATTTTCATTAGATTTTGGGCAAAAAAATTCCTGCCCCTGAATCCAAGCTATGCTTCTACCCCTAGTCTCAAGCAAATTGCTTGTTTTGAAAAATCATCTATATGTATGCAATCGTCCTCCTCTGAATCCGCAAATGCCTTGACATTGGTATGGTTTGAGACGAATAAGCTTGAAATTTACATATTTTATTGTAAATAGTGAATCCAATCACAGTATTTCAGATGAAAGTAGTGGTGAATCAATTGCATTTGTTTCAGTATATAATTCACAGCCTAAAACGTAGGAGTTTCATAAATAGGTATCGGGAAATTCTTGTCTTTAACCGAAACAGCTTCAGGGTCTATTTGATTTTTCTTCTACCCGACTATCGCAAATATTTATGTTCACTAACTTCCTGGAAAAAATATCTTTTGGAATTTTGTTTTGTAACAGAGGTGTGATCGATCTTTAGAAATTTTTGTTTTTCTGGGCATATTTTCTTATAAATTTTTCCCTCCCTTTATTAATAAACAACGTGGATTTTTTTCTATTTTTCGTCGAAATAATAAAAAGAAATATGAGATAAATAAGAAAATGGAAACTCGATTTGATTCGCTTATGAAAATATAATATTATTTATGCGGATGTAATTCATTTTCAGAATTTCATTTTACAGAACCCATTGTCTCCAATTTCTCTGTTTCTTTGAAAAACGAGGAAACTTATTCGGTCTTATGGTTTGACCTGAAAAGGTAAAGGAAACATATTCCTCTACCATGTAAAAATAATTGGCTTTCCGAATTTTATTTTCCCATTTACGATTTCTAGGACTTTCATGTTCTCCGATATATGATTTCTATAGCAATTATTTCGAACGTCTGACCTTTCCGAAAATGATATTGAATTGATTAAAATTCATAAATACAATATAAACAGCGTATCGATCAAAGGTGTGTATTTTTTGCATGAAACGGTATTAAGTTTACTATTTTACTAACAGTGTGAAAAAGAAAATTTTCAGAGGTAAGGATTTGCAACAAGTCTAAATATACTCGATCTGTTAATTAACCGGCCATGGAGGAGGAGTGGTTAGCAGGCTAGTATTTCAACTGCAAGGTTCCGGGTTTGAGTCCCGGAAGGAACGAATTTTTCTGGTTAGGAAAGGGCAAGTGTCTGTTCGTTAATAGTCATAATTATTAAATTGGACGTAATTGGGATTATCTTCCTGTTTCCATTAAAGAAGTTATTATTATTATCAGCCAAGGTTCGGGCTGGAACAGTTGAGGAAAACATTATGCAAGATGTATTCTAACGAATCCTCTCTTTTTGGATAAAAGGTACCATTCTATTCATAGCGCAATGCATTCTTTTCCTTCATAATCGACTTCCTAATTTAATATTTTTTCGAGCGTATCGAAGTTGGTTGGGTACATAATAACTCACAGTATTCAGATATCTTGTTCGTGACAAGAACCATCAAGATGATAGAAAACCGTTGAGTTGATCTTCTTGAATCAAGCTGGTCGAATGCCAGAATCATTAACGAAGAGAACTTACAGGATGTTACGTGAACACTGTCAACAAGAATTGGGGTAGATAATGATAATACATTGTCAAGAGAACAAGTGCTTCATACTATTCTACCAATAGAGGGCTCAGATTTAGCCTTATAATACAGATTATATAATAAGAGAAGCAAAGACTGCTGTAGGTTGTTGCTATGATCGTCGGAACACTGTTAGTGGTGTTAGTGAAAACAGCAAAGGATATCAAATTTGAAGTTTTTTCAATTATTAAGGTAATTTAGTTTCTGTGCTTTTCAACAGCTTTTGTAAATTGTTTTTTCTTAGAAATTTATCATCTTTTCTGTTTGCGACAAGAATTGTCAAGGCTCGAAATAATAGTTTTTATACCTATTCTTATGAATGTCGTTTGGTAGAGCGCTTCCCTTTACAAAATTTCAAATAAGTCTTTAAAAACTGAGTAAAAACAAAACTTGTTCAGTTTCACAAGATATCTTGT
>KZ309543.1:4790-53042 GCA_000376725.2 Ladona fulva
GACACGGAGATTTATTTTCGTGTATCTATTGATCTCGGCTTCGATCTCAAACGAGTCAGTGCGTTCCCATAAGATATACATGTAAAATTGATTTCAATCTTTTACGGTCTCAATTTCTACTGCAAAATGAGAAAGAATAATCGTCCAAACTAGAACAATTTCCATTAGTAAAACATTTTATAGCTTCATATTCTTATCGCCGAGTAAGGGTTTCGGCTCCAAATTGTGAGCACTTTGATAAGATATAGAGGTTTTCATTGAAAATTTTCGTTTTCGATAACCTTTCCCATTGAAGTAATTTCAGAGGAGAGGTTTTAGTTTCTCTTTTGCACAGATAGGACCACAGTAGTTAATCCTATCTCTATTTGTTGAGAATCAACGGGCATTTCAGCTAGTTTTTTTATAAATATGTATTTTGTCCAGGAACCTTAGTCGGAAAAATTGGGTTTTCACTGGGATCTAACCCGGGACCGCTTCCACTAAAGGCAGAAGCACTGGTGATTATGCAAAGTTGGAGCCCTGTAACGGTACCATCGAAATCAGCGATGACTTCATAAAGGAAAATTTAAATGTGCTTCTCGAATAGCTTGTTATCAAAGGGCCAATCCGTATCTAGTAGAAACGCGCGTAACAAAACGCATACACGTTAAATTATGGTTGCATTCGAAAAAGTTTTTCCGAATGTTCTCGCTGTGAGGAAACGTGATATTCTTTCGGTTTGCTTCCTACATTTCCCATGTGTCAGCTGGTTCTCCTCATAAAACTACCAATCTGTTACTTTGACCTCTGATCATAAGATAAGTTTTTATGGGATTCTATCTTTGGAATTCGGAAGGCGGCGAATCCTGTATTTTTCTTTTGATTTTTCCTCTTCTTCTAGTCAGCGATTAAGGCGAGGAATTGCCAGAAGAGGTGGTAGTAAAATTTTCGCACAAACTCTGTTGTATAGGTGGAGGTAGTGTGTCGGGAGAAGCATATCGTATGAGTTAACTGAATGAGGAGTATGTGTCGCAAAAACGAGAGAGACCAGTCTGTATCGACTGGATTATGAAGGAATTTGGGCAAAGGCTACTTCAGCCTGACCACTATGATGGGGTGTTTTACATTGGTTTGGACGAATGGAATGCCTGTTTGGAAGCAGAACTACCAAGATGGTGGAGTAAAAGAATAAGAATGGTTCTTGACGGAGAAGGAGACCGAGAAAAGGGTGGCTAAATGTGGTGATTGAGATGTAGCAGAGAAGTACGCAGTTAAAATAATAATAAGGAATGTCTGTAAACATGTGTCTGAAGTGATAGTGCAAAGATAGGAAAGTATGGAAGAGTATTTTGGTTAAACGAAGAACTTACCATGAGAGGATATAGCCTAATTGTCAGGCAAAGTTATGTATGCTACATATACATGCGATTTAATATGCATAAGTGTTACTATAATAACTATAGGTACTAGTATACATTTATATATAGTATAGTATATATTTTTTTCCAATATACTATTTTCTCGTAACGTATATGCCTCCGTCGTAATTTCTGCGTTAATCATTTCGTTACAGATGCTAATGTCACGTCAGTTACGTTGATAAATAATGCACTTCGTGATACTTTTTGACGGATATATTGTAAATTATCGGTTTTTTTAATTAAAAATAGGTAAGCGTGGCTTATTATATCCTTTGATGTACCGTAGAGAATTTTAATATTTTTCTGTAAATCAAGCTTGTTCGACAAAAAATGCTATTAATAATAATAACAACAGTTACTCTTGAAAAAGAAAATCTTTGTGGAATTTTTTGGCAGATTGTGGGTCAAATTATACTAGAGGCTGTTCTGAAGAGGATCAGAAATAGTTTGCTCATAAATAGCATCGAAATAAAATATATTAATTTTTATTGCAGCACTAAATTCTGCTATCGTTAAGGAAAAATCGTGCACCAATGCAAAAGATAGCTAAAGAGATTAGAAATAATAAGGTATATCTTAATAATATTCTATAATGGTCCTTAAACACCGATTTTAACAAAATTACTAGCAGATGGATCGTTTATATGAAACAAAATGGTTTTACATTGAATGATTGATCAGAGGGCATGAACAAAGCTCAGGTAATTTACTTTTTTTGTAAATCTAATTAAAATGTATGAGGAGCGTGATATTGACCGAAAGTAATGGAATATATACAACAGAGACGAAACTGAATTTCATCTGGGATTCCTGGCATCTAAATGCACCTGAGATGCTCACACTTTAACGGCTTCTGAGAGAGTAATAACATTGCCGTGATTGCATGGTTTAATTCAGGGGGATTTTTCATGCCGTATTACCCCCAACTAACGCTAACCCGACTTAGGCGAACTCGGAGTCACGCGGTATTCTTTAACCTCACCCGTTCCTACGCGAGACATTCGTTTGCACATCTGGATGATACTGTGAGGCAAAACAGAGAACACTGAGAATCTCAAAGACTACTGAAAACAGTCCAATGTTTGATACGCCATGAGAATTCTCTGAGGACGTTTGATTGAAAATTTCCGAAAAACTTGAATGGTAACTGGAAGATTGTTAATGATGCAAGGCAGTTGGATTTGGAATACAAAGGTGATGCCAACGAGCTGATGGATTCATACCGTTAGAAACTGACAATCGCTTGCTTATTGAGAGGTATGAGCAAAACACCACCGAAGAATCCGACTTGTGAGATCCGTTTCCGCAAGAAAAGCATTCATGGCAATTGTAAGCTTGACAGAAACTCTCAGCTTAATTGAAAAAGATATAGATACAAATACTTAAAAAAAATAGGCCCCGTCTTATAATACATACTTGAAATTGAGTTAACTAAAGTTCACCTTAGGGCTTGGTATTATAATTTTATTTATTTAAAGGGAAGATTAGTTAATCTCCCATAGATAGATATATTAAGGTCAACATTTTTAAGGTATTTATTAAGGTGATTTTGAGACTAAAAAGTCTCTTCTTCCATCTAACATGCCGTCCATGTTATTATTAAAACATGAATCAATTTGTAAATAGAAGGAGAGAGAGAGAGAAACTTAAGAAGAATTTGTGGATGTAAAAAACCTAAGTAGTGACTCAGGAAAAAATATCTCCAAAGAAGGAAAACGCCCACAGAGAAGGGGGGTGTGGAAAACCTGCGCAAATCTACTGATAGTTCAAGCAAAAAGAAGTGTAGGAAACTGTGTATACAAAAATCAATTGAGCGGTATTGTAACAAAAATTCACTAAAACTTATTCACTAAAGCATTAAAGAAAAATATATAAAAATAGCATGTCAAAAAAACATCCTAACATTAAATTCTTTAAGATTTTAAGTAATAATGTACAATATTACTGAAGAAGCACTAGGAAATTAAAGAGGTATCACTGTGTATGTAACTTTAATGGAAGTAGTAAAACAGAAGGAACATTTCTGATATTACCAGATTTCACTCCTTGCTTATCCAGCCCTTGAAAGGACGTGAGTAATAAACGTCGTCATTCATAATGGCGATGAGGAACGTACGTCTCTCTCAAGGTAAAATTTAGAGGTCGCCCTGAGAGAACAAGAGAATTCAAAGGGACGGATTGAATAAGATAGGAATTTGCCAGGTGGCGAGTGTAAATGACCTTCGAAGGTGCGTATGTGTGTCTGAGGAAAGGTGAGGGAGAGAGTTATTGACTGGGGGAGAAAAGATTGGGAGTTTGGAAATTTCCGGAGACCCTCGCAGTGAATTACGGGTTTAAGTAAGGCGAAAGCAAATCGGTGGGGAGAAGCGTTGGCAGAAGGGGTTCACTTCCTCCCACTTATGGAGTGATATTGAGANACTGCAATTAAAAAACCATTTCTTGCAAACTAGCGTTTTTGTAGTCCTTGGTACCAGTTACACAAAACATACTGTGTTAATTTGCAAAATTGTACATAAAATTTTGAGGATTCGAAGTACGCGATTTTCGTTGGTTCAAACTATCCCGTAATATCGGGATATTACTGTATCTCCATTCATATTTAAATTCAAATGTGGAGGAAAAGAATTTTTTGATGAACATTTCATCCTTAGGATGAAATGTTTATATGAATCAGAAGTCCTACGTTACGTCAGATTTTTCGTTCTAAAATGGCTTTAAGAGTATACTAGTATTCAGTAGCCATCAGAGTAACTGCGAGATGCAGGATTTAGGAGATAAAGGTGACATTGCCCTTTTGTACCTGCGGGACATTTTCTCGGAGGCCTCACGAGCATAAGGTCCGAGGCTTATCTGTGTGTGTCAAGTGACTTGCCATAAATAAAAAAATATTTGTAATTCAAAGGCTTGTCATAATAAAAAGTTCGTAGACTTCAGCCAGAGTCAGCCATCAAAAAGCCGGCAACGATTCATCCGACCTGGCGAAAAACCCGAGAGGACTTCATCCATTGCAGTTTTACACAAATAAATTACCTTTCGGAGTTACAAAGGATAATGAAATTAACATTGATAAGCGATATATGGCGAAACCCCATCTTCACAATAAAAAGTAAGAAAGTTGATTTTATCGAAGTGACATTGAGAAATATAACTGCATGTTTCGCTGAGACGTTTATTAGCTAAGTTACCTTAAGTCAAAGAGTTAGAAATTAGAGATCGAGAGGCTAATGATGGCAAACGTGGCTGACCGATTGAAGATCGGTTGGGTGGGCGTGCTAAAGTCAACTGTCATTATGGCATCGCTGGGCTGAAGGGCCAGAGTCGAAGTTGTGCATTCCTTATAAGCCTTTTGGGAGGTTCAAAGGACACCACCAAAACAGAGGAGGGTGGGGGATACAAGAGTGCGGGACACATCATCGAGAAGCAAATGTCTGATTCGAGAACACACTGAATCATCCCTTGCCCTCTGTCTTTTCGACATCGTCCCGTCGGCAATCAATTAAGATCCCGAGGATCGCAAAGTCTTCCAGAGCCGAACAGAAATAAATTTATTTACAAAGGAATAAAAATTCACCCAAATCCAAATGAAGTGTTATATGTCATCCGATTAATCCTCCTTTTCCTATAATGGAGTCAAAACAAAAAGACAACCTTCTGATATCAATCCGTCGGCACTCAAAACCTCTCTCTCTAGACATTCGTATACATTATACATAGAATATTTGATGAAATACCGAACGAAAATAATATAACTAAAATTTAGGAAAGCAACACCACGGAATTTTCTACTCCACCGGAAGGTTAAAATTCCGTAAGTACACATCCAGCAAAAAAATCCCAACAAAATTTCGAACAAGAAACTAATTAAGAAGTAAATTAGGACTAATTTCTGACGCGACTAACTAGGGGTTACGGAAATTTTCGGATCACTGGATAGTAATGTTTCACGGATTTAAGTAACCAGGAATGTTTTAACTGTGTTATTTTTTTCTGTAAGATGATAGGATAGGTCTTAAGGATACTGTATTCAACTACAAAATTAATTAGTATTTACATTTTCTGGATTTTGACACTATCTAGAAAGGGTGACTTACTTTATAAAAAATGACCTTTAGATTTTCAAGGTGGGCTGAAAATTTCTTTGATTTATAATTTGGGAGATTAAATTGTTTGGTCTTTATCAATCAAAATTGAGATATCGATCGTAATTTCATTTATTTTAGTTGAAGCCGAATTTCCCATTGATCTCATAGGGGAAATAAAAATTGACAAATGCAATACTAATTATGCCTTAATTGACTACCAAGAAAACATTAGATACTTTATGTAGCTAGTGAGAAGTAGGAATAACTATTTACTCAACAAAACTAACTTTTTGTCGCTTCATCATTGGTGCGATCACGTTTAGGGAAAATGGTCATTGGGGACCCTACTATAGATAAGAATATATCCGACCTTTTCTTCCGTACCTTCTATCTATCTCTTAGTTTCGGTCAATCCTAGTATATCTATGCTAATCCTTTTTATTCTGCGGAAAACTGAGCAATACCTTGAACACTCCATGTATACACATTGTCCGTATTTTGGAAATTGGGTTTTTTTTCAGGGCGAAGAAAAAAATTTAAAATTCTGTCCGTACGAGTAAATGTTAAAAAATAATAATTTACAAATTTTGTTTTTTCCAAATTTTTGTTGGCTCCTTAAAGTATGAGAATTTCTTTGCACTTTCGGGAACACAGAAATACCATAATAAAGGCAAAAGTGATTAGATTGATGATCTGCTCAACTGGGAAAAATTCTCAGTACTCCTGAATTATAAAAGATTTTCCGTGTCACAGATCAAATCATGTGTTCAAAAACTTATCAATTAGATTTGGTTTTTCTTAACCTCAGAGCAAGATCCTTACAGAAACTAGGACTTCATACGTATAGATNAAAAGTGATTAGATTGATGATCTGCTCAACTGGGAAAAATTCTCAGTACTCCTGAATTATAAAAGATTTTCCGTGTCACAGATCAAATCATGTGTTAAAAAACTTATCAATTAGATTTGGTTTTTCTTAACCTCAGAGCAAGATCCTTACAGAAACTAGGACTTCATACGTATAGATAAGAATATACAGTGAGCAGTGATTCCATGGGAGGGAAAGGAGTTCTTTTTCATAAATTGCAAATAATGGAGATTTTTTACAGCACATTTTAATGCATTTACTAACAAAAATATAATACCATCTTATAGTTTATACCAAGTGAATTTTAGTTCAAGTTAAGAATACATTAAAATACCGGGCAATAGACTCCATCGAAGAACGCGTTATAACTAAATAGCAAGGAATAAAAAAAATATTAGCTTGCTAAGAAGAAATTTTGCATGAAAAAAGAAGACATAGTGTCGTCGGATGATCTTTATGAAGTCATCAATATCTAAATAATTTCCTTTTACGTAACTCATTTATATAACAATTTGTATTAGTATTCATAACTCACATTATCATTGAGGACATTTCAGCGGACTTTTTCTTGATTTATCAAGTGTACTAGTGATAAGTTTAACGATTATGTGCTTGGGACTCCGGACCAGCTAAAATATATATAAAGAACTGTAATTAAAAAACTTTTCCTGAAAACTATAGGTTTTTTAGTCCTTGGTACCAGTTAAACAAAACATACTGTGTTCATTTGCAAAATTGTACATCAACTTTTGAGGATTCGAAGTACGCGATTTTCGTTGGTCCAACCTATCCCGTAATATCGGGATATTACTGTATCTCCATTCATATTTAAATTCAAATGTGGAGGAAAAGAATTTTTTGATGAACATTTCATCCTTAGGATGAAATGTTTATATGAATCAGAAGTCCTACGTTACGTCAGATTTTTCGTTCTAAAATGGCTTTAATAGTATACTAGTATTCAGTAGCCATCAGAGTAACTGCGAGATGCAGGATTTAGGAGATAAAGGTGACATTGCCCTTTTGTACCTGCGGGACATTTTCTCGGAGGCCTCACGAGCATAAGGTCCGAGGCTTATCTGTGTGTGTCAAGTGACTTGCCATAAATAAAAAAATATTTNATATTAACAGGTGTTATAGAAGCATCAATGAAGAGTCTAAAAATATGTTAAAATGGCTGAAAAAAAAGCTGTCCTGGGTTCGATTCCTGGTGGGGCCCTGCACATGAAATGACCTCAGCTGTCGAAGCACTTTTAACAATACTAAAAAATACCTGAAGTTTAGATGAATATTCTTTCCGAAGGTGATTCAACAGGAAATACAGGTAGACAAATCTGAAAACTCCTCCTTTGAAGGTTATTACATTAAAGGTTGAGTATATGGGGTAATTTTTTGTAATTAAGCTGATATTGACACTTTTTGTAACTACCACTTATTAACAATCAACGACCAACAACAGAGCACTGTCACCAACAGAATCCAAAAGGAGAAAATCATTTCAACCAGGCATTTGTCTTCTATAAAAGCATCAAAGCTTACTTTAGAAGAAAAAGGGAAGTAGACACTGTTCTTTACATCTGGGAAACATAAAAGGGTTCCCATAGAGTAACATCTTAGAAGAAGGGAAATACAAGACAACACCAATAGAGGTTAAAGTGTCCCTTTAACCTCTAGTAAATTTTGCCTTATGTCCAGTGCTAGGGTTCTGTAGAAAAGAATCATGGTCAAGGATCCACAACTGGATAATAGGGTGATTTGCCCCTAAGCAGTAAAAGTCTTTCTTCCTCATTCCAAATCAGCCAGAGTATACATAACCCTTTCTGTGGAGGTCCTAATGCCTTGCATACTCTGCATACCCTATCACACTGATACTGTTTATGGATTCTTTCAAACTGTCTAATTGCTGACAGTACACATTCAAATTAATTGTGTGATTACTTAGTAGGAACAGAAAAAAATATGACATCCTTAAAATCCCACTACACTGAGAGCATGAGCTTCTTCTGGTGAATCTCTGCTTTAGATTTCATTGAAGATGAACCATCATGTTAGGACCAAGACTGTTTGCAATCTATTTCTAATCATCAGTTATTAGTCGCTTCAAATGAGGATAACTTTTCTCATGTTTACTGAGCATGTCTCAGAATTGAACACACTGCTGAATGAGCTTCTTTAAGTTCATGAGGAACTAAACATAGAGTTTGCTTTAGTATCCCAGCTCCTTCAAATAGTCATAAATGCTTGAATGATGGATGCCTAAGTTTCTGTTATACCTTGTTTAGTTTAACGTGGGTTTGAATCCATTAATGACCATGACTTGGTCATTATCAACCTCAGTGGGCCTACTTTACCGAGGAGTGAAATCACTCCTGATCTCATTGAGATCAAAACCACTGGCAGAAAATATTTGGTTCTGATATTCTTGAATTGTTACCATAAACTTTATGCAAGCTAAATGTGCATTCCTACTTTTATGAAATTAAAACAGCAAAATATGGTGAAAATGTGAAGTTTGGTCTTCCATCTTATCCTTGTTGAAAAATCTGCAAAACTCAACCAAAACACTTCATTTTTTCCAGTGAAGCTTATGTCAAATAACATACCAATAACATGAATGCAAATGACTCTAGTCCCTCAAATGTGAACTAGCACCATACATTGGCAGAATGCTTCAGGAATTTTCCGGGAAGGCAAACCATTTCTGGTCCATACATATGGAGCAAATTTTTCAGTCTTCATAGCTTTCCTTTAAATTTCTTCACAAAAACGTTTGCTAATAACAGCGATGTGGCGTGATCCCATGAAGCTCCTTTTGTCTGTTCGTAAAATTTTCATCCTAAATAAAATAATTTGAATTCAGATCACAGATTTCATTAATCTGGAGTACTCCATTTAGAATCCTCAATGTAAAATTCTGGAGGATCTACTCGTTAATAGGAATGCTCGTGGACAGCCAAACCATATTGAAACGAACCATTATGTTGTTATCACTGTGTCTGGTTGTTTTTATCATTCCAATAGAGTGACCTGAGTTATTAAAGTTGTACGTAATTTTGATGTAGTACAAAACAAACAAAATGTTTTACTTCAAATTCTTTCATCTGAAAAGTAATATATGTAAAGTAAGCATACGTTTCTGATTTTTTATCGAAAGTCAAAAAATTCTATTTTATTTAAAAAATGCATTAAAATTTGTAGTAAAAAATCTCCATTATTTACAGTATATGAAAAAAAATCCTTTCCCTCTCATAGAATCACTGCTCACTGTATATTCTTATCTACACTTATGAAATCCTAGTTTCTGTAAGGATCTTGCTCTGAAGTTAAGAAAAACCAAATCTAATTGAAAACATGATTTGATCGGAGACACGGAAAATTGTCTATAATTGAGGATTACTGAGAGTTTTTCCCAGTTGAGCAGATCATCAATCTGATCACTTTTGACTTGATTTTGGTATGGTTCCTTCAATAAAAATTAGATTGTGTATTGAGTGGTGCATAAGATTAAGGGGAGAAGAAATTTTATGTTCACCCCTTCCACTCCTTTGGCCAGTTACTTGTGGCAACAGTGCACAGTGGGGCTGTGGTCATAAAGGTTCCCTTTTGTTTTCATTCCAGGTTCCACAGGCTTTTTTTGGAAGGTTTGGAGAAGCTTGAGGTGAGGGTTGGATGGAAATTTCAGTCTACTATCTAGATAAAATGATTTCATATTCTGAAAGGGCAGTGAATGTAAGTTAAAAATGAGAAATTTCCCTATTTATTATTTGGTGACCCAGTATTCTCTTCCATTTTGAATTTTCTGCATCTCTTATGCATAGTGATTATAACACATTTATAAAATAATGATAGTTCTTAAAATGAAGGAAAGTAATTAAGATTCTGACTCACTCACATACACTCTTCACATCAGAGTAGTTTATATTTGCATTAACTCTCAGGGATGTTTCTATCCCTATTGAATCTCTGTACTCTACTGTACATAAGATAGAGAAAATTTACTGCCAAGATAGGGTTGACCCTAAAACTACTTGCTCTACGTCAGATTTTTCTTAATATAAAAGGCATCTTAGTATAGTGACGGTGGATCAATCTAAGACTTTTTCATGCAAAACTGGCAATTATTTAGCAGCCATGCTGTAACCAATTTTTGTTTTGGTTGAATACTTTATGTTGATCAGAGATTAAGAAAGTCACCTTCAAAATTTTATATTTGCATGGCCTTATTGTATTCTTTTAATAAAAAATTAACTCTACATTTAAAATGAAAGGCAGAATCATTATAAGTCTATTTCTCCAAAACTGTTTTTCACCATCATGTAGTACAGTCATTTTGAAAGGATTATTTAGCACCACCTATAATACCTTTTCATCCTAATGAAATGTAAGAATTTTGTTTTAAATCTTAAATATAAGAAACGTCATTACATTTATGTATCTTCATATCTATGTTTATTGTAATCCAAATCAACATCATCTTTTTCTACTTCTTGCTTACTTTCTATTCAAATGTTGGAAGCTCCAACTTTCCCATATAGTTTATCTAAATATCCTTTTTGCCTTCTCCTTAGCATGACTAGATGGCTTCAATTAATAAATGACTAAAAGATGTTTATTACATATTTTAGTGTCCACATTATTGCTTTTTTGCTGAGCTCAGTCAGTTTCATTCTGTCTACTGTCTCTCTTTTTAAGCTCATTCTAATTCAAATTCTGTATTCATTGCAATGTTTCCTCCACTGTAGTTCTCTTTTCCTTTTAAGCTCATAAATTGCCAATACCTCTAAGTATAGAATTTAATACAAATAATATAATGAATAGTGACAGTAATAGCAGTATATTTTTTAAGGTGCTTTGGCAGCTGACGTCATTTCACATTTAACCTGGAACATAACCTTGGACCACTTTCACCAAAGCTGAACACACAGTACATTTAGCTATCTGGGAGCCTATAAATACTAACTGGGTCTCTTTCAAAGCAAAGAATATATTTGTTCAATTCAATTCATCCCTGAGCAGATTATCACAGAAAACTTTGATTACTATTAAATTTTATCTGAAAATCAAGGTTTTGGAAGTTTAACAGGGAAGTTGTACTGTAAAATGTTGTGAATTTTATTGATGAGATAACCATTAATCAGTCACATGTTGTCATACTGACCCCACCTGTCTAATTAAGGGTTAATGAGAAATATTATTGCTATGATATGCAGGAATACAAAATATGTTGTATGATGTGTAGTATGATGGTACTTGAGTATAGCATTGGTAAAAGTTTTTCTGTTAGTAAATTACAAAATAATTTTGCCTTATGGCTGTTGCCTAACCACAACTTATGTATGTAATAATAATAATCAGACATGTAAGTAAGATATTGGGAGATTACATTTGACTTTATCAAATATTGATTTTATTAAAATACATGTTCATACATAAGAAAGAAATTTCGAACTTCATATGAAAATTATACAACTTCATTTTATTTAAAAGAGTTGACACAGTGACAAATTAACTTGGAATTCAGAAATGCTGTTGATAAAATCAATTACATCACAATGAGGTAGTCCAAATCTTGAAAACAAACACAGTCTTCTACTTTCACAACAAATGGGTTAATCAAATTCTAGGAATAATTTTATTTGATACATAAATTAAAAATAAGCAACAAGGAAGGATAAAATTAAAAAGGATTAACAGAAAATAAATTGGCACAGGAATTCATTCATTCTTATCTTCATTGAAAGCATAGCCTTTCTGTCTTTAACAAAGAAAAAATTAATCTCACCCTAATACAGGTTCAGTACATTTGTTTCCTAGATATGTGTACCTTGTCAGGTGGTTTTCTAGAACTCTTATAACATCTAAAGATGAACCTCCTTCCATTTTTACATGTTCCAACAGAGCACTGCTATTTCCAGACTGACGAAGAAACATGCATGCCCTGTGTAAAATGGTGAATTATAATTACTGTATGACATTAAAAAATAACAACATACAACTAATGATAAAGTATTTTCCTTCTTAATTCAATCATTATGATCAAAAGAAAAGAATTACACTCACCTGTATAGAGAGTAATGGTCTGTTTCTGATTGCTTCAGCAGTCTTTTCAAGGCATTCATGTCCTTTATGGTCTGAAAATTCAAATGATATCATAAATAAAAGATATGAATCTCATTTATTGGGTATCCACAAAATAATTACCATATTAGGTGTATACCAAATTAATAATACAAATTACGTATTTTCTCTCAATAACTCTACATAATTAACATGCAATATGGAATAAATACTTGATTTCCCCGAAACTCATCACACATGAGGAATTTAAACAGAGAGGTACCTTGGCTAATGCTCTTAATAAGTTATTAACTCAAAAAGTAACTTTAAAGAAATAGTTTCCAATAAATGTTGTCATTTTCCCCCCGTTTGTCTCCTAATTAAGTTTGTATCTATATGTCAAAATAAGTTGAGAAGAAGTTCTATATCAAAAAGTTTGTTTTTAGAATGGTTCATAAGTTGAGGTACCATAGTATGCAATAGTTGTGAAGGTCCGAAATACATCAAAACTGTCATTGTCAACATAATAAATTATACTAACATAAGATATGTACAAATTCCGACCACAAGCCATCTTTACACACTGCACAGGGAAACAAGGAAGAACGAAATAGGTAAAAAAAATTAATCAAGTTATTTCGTAAGTCTCTCTTAAATTCCTAGTAATTTCTTATATAAATCATATCATGATTCATACTACACTTTCCACTAAAAATGCAGGTTAATGCACAATTATGATATATTTCTATAAATTAATTCTTAAAATCTTCTTTGAAGTTTCATCATTTAAAATAATTGTGAGAAAGGAATTTAATCTAATATTCAACAACACAGAATTTAGCATGCCTACCTCTCGAAAGATATAAATTATGTATAGCATTGAGTTATTATAATTAAATAATTAACATATATTAATGAATACATCAACTACTGTATTCCATATTCATAGCTGTCTTACTGTAAAAGAAACAAAATCAAAAATATTCTTTCTACAAAGCAAATTTCCTTGCTATGCAATTTTATACAATTTCCAGGAAGGAATTTTTCAATGGAATATATCAATAATAGGAGAAATGCAGTTAACTGAAATACCAACTTTACTGAAACTGAGCTTACCTCAAGGCGAAAGGCTTCAAGAACTCTTTTAATTCTGCAAGCACGACTGTGCTCACTCACACCAGAAGATCCAGCAGCTGCTAGCCGCTTCCCCCATTCCGCAAGACGTGCACTAATACGCCAACCTTGGGGCACTTTTGGACTCAAAGGATATGGTCCAAGAGGGGTTCTCAGAAATAGTATTCCCTGACCCTCTGGCTGTTCCTCATCTGAATAAGACAACCGTTTGGCACCTAAGAGACGTGCAACTCCACATCCAGATGCAAAGCGATGGATATCTGCACTTAACTGAGGGTCAACATCCGGACACATTTCGATTGGACCATCTTGCCGAGCCTAAGTGTCACAACAAGGAAAAAGGGATGATTAAAAACTCACAGAGGAAGTTCTGACCAGACATATTTTACATAGTTCAAAGAATAAAATGAATCTCTCTTTGACTAATGAAAGAGAAAACTTTTTATTTTGATAAAACTTGAAATAAAGAATATACATATTTAGGATTGGAAAAGCTTGAAAGACTTGCTTTTCTCACAAATAAAGAGAGGCTGAGAGTGTCAGGAGAATAATAAGTGACAAATGACTGATGGTTTTACAAAATAATTGAAAACATTTGAATTAAAACAGTAATTTGGAAAGAAAACCTAGAGGCCCTCAGAGATCAATAATTCGTAACATTTTTCCATACATTTTAGTTTAATTATATCATAAAATAATAAAATAAGGTAAAAATACAAGATTTTTAAGCTTTAAACCAATACCGAGGTCATTTAGTGATTCTTATATCATATATAAGATAATGCATGAAAACTTAATTTTGATATCCTTTAATCCCTCAATGCTAAGGTCCATATGATATACCAGCTCTTACCTTTCTCAATTAAATTCTATTTCTGTTGTTCAGCTGTAGTTGATTAAGTTTAAATAAGATCAAATAACCATTCTGAGGAAAATTTAAGCAAGTATGTTAGTGTTGGCACAAGGTTTTGACTCCAGCCTCTTGAATTTATTTATGTACACACTTTCCTTATAAGTAAAGGGTCAAAACCAGAATAGCTTACATTTAATATTAAATTAACTATGCATACAAAGAAACACTTACTGCATGAAGCAAGCAAGCTAGTCCTTCTGGGCCTAAAGCTCTCACAACACGAACTGTGTAAAGAATACATGCTCCGTACCATTCACTCAGCTCCTCCTCTATAGAATCAGGGCATAGACCATCCTGCATTTTAAAGAGTAGAAAACACAATTACTCAATGACTGTATTTATCAAAGGGTAAAATCTAAATGATACCCGAAAAGACCTCAACTCTCATCAACAATAGGCAAATTCAAACCGTCACTATAAAAATAGATTTCTGACTTGAAATTTAATAGACTCATATTCACAGATCCTCCCACCTATTCATCACAGTTTTTACCTGCATTTAGTTAAAAAATAATTCCATAAGAGGAGCTTATGAAGAAATTTTAAGCTCTGCTTAACTGAAACTTAAGTAAGTGATGGTTTAAGAATAAGTAAGGTAACACCATGAGCCATCAAGAAGTCAAAGTTTTCTTGATGGATCATGGAGTCCCCCTTTTTATAAAGTTTTTAGCTACAAAATTATATTTCTATACTGAATACAGTCATTATTCAATGTATTATTCATAAGGTAAAAGGCTTGATGTTTAGACAACTGATTCATATCTTTCCCTTTCAGCTAACCTTATTCCTAAACTTTTCAGGTGAGCTGCTTAAAAAAATACCAACTGAAATATTTTTATTCATCATGCCTACCAATTATTACTGATACACTAGATTCTCATGATCCAAATTTAAAATAAAATGATTTTGAGTGAGATTACATTTACCTCAGGAATGCGTTGTGCCATGGATTTACAGAACTGGGTCAGTTCAATTTGGAATGTCTCCAGAGTGGTCTCAGAGTCTGATAAAAGGCAAAAGAGAGCAGTCTTTGCTGATCCTATATATTTTTCCTTACTGAGGTCTCTTCTCCCATGGTCTGTGTATTGCAGGAGAATGTAGAAGCAAACTGCAGGGTTGCCAGAACCTTCTCCAATACTTTAATGAAAATTCAGTAAGGCAAGATATCCTCTAGTCATTATTAGTCCATATTTATGAATAAGACAAAAACTAAGCAATGTGTAAAAACCATAAATAATTTTTTTTATGTTATACTTCTAAATGAAGACAATATAGACTAGTTAAATAAAGAAGAAAGAATAAACAGCTTTCAAGTTATGGCTTGGGAGCATAATAGAAATATTCAGATTAAGTTAATCAAGCAGCTTGAGTGATGGTGTAGGTAAATAGGACCTAAAATGTGGGTTAGTCTAAGCTAGAAAATCTTTTCTGAAAACCTGCTAATGGCAAAAATTATTCTACAGGTCAGATAATTTCACAATTTATGGAGAATGTTGCGTGGTGTGCAGCTTCATGAGAGTGAGAAATTAACCTGGGAGTATGAGTATTTTTCAGAAGTATATCCTTATGCCATCAATAAAGGTTTCCAAGTGGATGCCATCCATACAGACTTCTCAAAGGCATTTGACCTAATTCCTCATGTTCTGCTTGTTACCAAACTCTCTGCTATTGGTTTTTTCTGGTCAAATCCTTTATTGGTTTGAAAGTTAATAACTTATCTTGACTATATGGAAATACAGGTGTGAAAAATAGCGACATGACTGGGACTCAAACCCCGATCTCCCACTTTCTGGGCAGGTATCCTAACCACTGAACTACCATGTCGTGTCTCCTCCACACAGTTTGGAAATACTTTATTTATTATTTTTCACACCTGTGATTCCTTGGGTTTTATCTGCACAGTACTTCTGTGCTATGTTATACACCTTTCCCAAATCCTTGAATATATTTTATTCCTTGTGGTGTTCCTCATGGATCCCTCCTTGACCCAATCCTATTTTTTATTTTCATTAATAATATACAATTCCAATTTGACGACATTCAACATTAATTATTTTCCGAAGACCTTAAATTGTTTTACATTATGTAAGATAAAAATGACTGCCTTACTTCACAATCAGACAAACAAATTAACTAAATTGCAAAATTCAATCTATATAACTTAGTGTTTCTAAATTTCATTCTATTTCCTTTTTTCTGCAAGTCCAACCCCATTTTTCACAATAACTACATCAAAAATAGTTGAATGAACCAGCACTGTTAGAGATATTGGAGGTCGATTGTACCCACAGTTAAACTTTGATCACTTTATTGACCATAATGTTAAAAAGGTGTCCAAAATTCTAGGGTTCATTTTCAGATCAGCCAGGGATGTTGATGATATGAACACTTTGAGGTACCTCATCAGATTTCTTATTCAACTTATCCGAGAATAAGCATATTGTGTTTGGTCTCTATACCTCCTTAAACAAAAGTACAGGACAGCAAACATCAATAATAAATTTATTAAATTCATTCATTGGCTTTTGACATTCACAATATTCCCTATGTACAAATTATGAATGCTCTAAATCTTCCAACAGTATCCAATCAAGTTCCTGTTCTGTAGTGATATTGTATTTTAAAGCTAAAATGTTTATTTATAGCACCTATCCCATCTTTAACTTTTTATTTTGTTGTTATTTGTTTTTATACCATATTCAGTGTGTTTCACTGCTTTTTTTTGCTTTTGTACAATGAGCATGTCCCATATAAATAAATAAGTGAAAATGAAGAGACTCTAGGGAGGATAAGAGTGAAAGGAAAATTGTAAAAAATGAATCAAAGAGAAAAAAAATAAGAGATTAGGGTGCTAAGAGATACTAGGAAGGGATCGAGTTACTGGAAGTTGAAGGAAGATTCTACGGACCGAGGAAAAATGGGGAAACTGTCTGGTTGTTATCTGTGTATGAGCAGGAACAAAATAAGAAAAAGTTGTGAATTGTAAGTTATTTTCGAGTCATTCACTGCAAATTTAAACTGCTACGTAACGATCCCGAATGAAAATAATGAGCAATTCCAGCAGAAAGTTCAACTGAGTATGTAGATGGCAATTTGCTAAAATTACCTGAAATCAACACCAGCACAGCTGCCAGTACCCTCATATACAGCACTTTTTCGTAGTCTCCTCAACAGGAACAGTCGGAGTTGATGTTCTCTATCAGATGGAAGTCCGCTGTTCACAAGTTGCAGGTCCTTCTCTCCATCTTGCCCACTAATCAGAGCATAACACAACTGGTAAATTATAATTTAATTTTTAAAATGTCTTGTAATAGAGAAGCTTATATCAATGAAAACCTCCTATATACTTTTCTTTTAGATGTGAAAACAGATTACTGACTTTACTCTTCCAATATCATCAGACGAATCAGATGATTTTTGTCATTAACTAGAGAGATCTGTGGCTTTCATTAGCATGAATTCATGCCACTGATTTGAAAAATACACATGACCTCACAATATATTGACATTAGTATATAAAAAACTATCATGAATTATGCACGGTCAATTACCAGAAACAGATATATAACGCTTGAGATATTGCAATGGAATCTGATTCTCCAGCCTCCAACGCATTATTCTCTCCAACAGTGCCCATCCTTGTTAACAAGAACTTAAATTTTGGGGTCGAGAAGATAATTAAATTTCCACCCAATGTAAGACTATAATTTTTCTCATCCGATGTATTTGAGGTGGAAAATCATTCCGACAACATTACAGCTATGGCAACTCCTTGGTTTGTCTGCTATAGTCCACTAGTGATACGGGACGTGCGGATTATTTTGTTTCAAAACATGAGAAAGTGCGGTAAATTGAATACCCTTCAATGTAATCATATTATTAAAATTGGTTTTGCGGATAAAAATATTTATTAATATCATACCAGATATATAAAACTTTGCTGTAGAAATCGTCCAAATTATACTGGATCATTTCTCTGTAATTTTGTTATCTTTGTTTGTTCAATAAGAACAATTTAATACGTCATCGTTGTACGGACTTAAATTGTCTCCTCAAAATACGAAGAAGAATTTTTTGTTTAGCATAATTTTTACGTGTAGAGCATACATTGCAATTAGTCTGAATGAAACACAGATGTTTCAAAATCAACATTTCTGGCAAACCTGTAACGATCGGTCCATCATTATCATCGTCTTAATCACCGTTTCTCTTATTTACTGGTGGAAGAATACCTCTGCATATCTAAGTAGCTAATTTGCCGTCTCCATTTTCCTTGCTACTCACAATTACTTGGTAATATCTCTGTCCTACCTATTTCCTGGTCTCCTAGATGATCATTTTGTTCCCGAGGGTATTTGAAGAGGAAAGACGGACATTTTAAACTATAATAACAAAAATATTTTACCTTGGAGAATATGCTGAGAGGTATGAACTTCTATCTATTACAATCCAGTGTTCAGGCAGATTACTCTGCATCCATCAAATTTTTTTGTTTTTATTTAAAGGGAAGACTGTGATTCCACCCCTGTGACTTGTTCGAAAAACAAAAATTCTTTAATTTAAAGTCAAAAAATCCAATTCAAAGCCTTTAAATTCTGAGACACTACAGAAAAACTCCGTGTCTTTTTAATTAATGTGACGTGAGTATTTGGCGTTAATATTCATATCTCTCGAACTACGCCGAAGAAATAATTTCATGTTAATTTAATTGAGTCCATCGGATTCGAGACATTTTTTATTTAGTCGGTGTTAGAACTTGAAACGCGTTTCTTTAATTTGCTAACTTATTAATTTTCTTTTTCTCTTTTTATATAACTCTACCTTACATTGCCACTTCTGATATACCTATGCGTCAGAGAAGGTCAACTTTTATTAATACCCAAAACAAAATTTGTCAATCGTACAAGCGTGAAATGCTTGCATTGAAATGCTCACGGATAATCAAGAGGATTGCTCGTTATTATAATCTGTGGTGAAAGCGGCCTGGGTTTGATCCCTGAGCTTTCGAAGCACTTTATATAATAATGCTTGCATTACTTTCTTCGTATTGCAAAATTTAATTATGCGATTTGTTTTATTTACAGCTCAATGGCAGGAGTAAATTACCGATTACCAGGGTTTCATCCATGCTGCGCGCCTGGGCGGCCCCGCAACCCTTTTTGTGGCGCCTAACTTATTTGTCATACTATTTATTGAAAACTTTGAAAAGCTTCATCTTTAGTTTTCACAAATGCATTAATGATTTTGCAAACTAAGAATTGTGTAGTAGGATCAACCGGTTAATTTCTTCATTTAAATGAAAAAAAAGTTGCAACTTAAAACTCTTCCTTGTCAAAAGGGGTAAGGCGTGAACGAAGCGAGCACAGTAATTTTCTTGCCGCCCAAAGATGGAAAAGAGTTGAGAAAACTATACCCACGATTCTTCCTGTTGAAATCATTTAGATCTGCCCCTGCGGCAAACGAAACTTACAAGTCGTGGGTTCGACTCCAGTATATCCAAAACACTTCGCATAGTAAATAAATTTAGAATATTCCAGCATTATTAAAATTAAATTTCAGGCAAATTAAACAGGATCCCTTCCAGGTTATCATTAAAATTAAGTTCGCGACATCTTTAGAAAGCCATGAACACTAAAAGAGACCGGATGTAACTTCTCGGATCCGTGGTTTTAGCAGTTGGTTTGTACCTCCTGGCTAGAAATACAGAGAGTAAATATTCTACTGCTTATATTTGAGACCAAAGGAGCTAGAGAGTGATCCTTGGTTATCGTTAGTGAAAATATAAATTCTTGGTGTCAGGTACACTGTGCCTGATGGTGTCGCACAGCATCGAAAGTTAATGTAGAATTTACCAAGAATTTTATTTCATTATATCATGAAGGAATTCCAAAAAATCACGCCACATATAAGTCATATTAGACATCTTGTACTATAACAAGTACAGCATAAAAATAGTTTCAGTATTATCGTAACATTACGGTAGTGATGGTACGACAGAGGTATACAATTTGTAGGATACATTCTTCTTTCTGAAGCGTTCCAATTAAAGAAATGCTTGAATAGCGTAAATATTCGTGCAGGAAATACGCTGTGGAAGTGTTAGTGTTCAGTAATGGTTAGTGGCCTGGTATTCATTAAGCGTGTAATATTCTTCATGAATTCCGAAAAGGTCGATCTTCGTTTTAAATCATTGGTCGCTTCCAACGTCAGGTATACTGTTTATTTCCAGCCTTTCCTCCTGAATCTCGCTTTTCAAGGACATTTTGAAAGAGGCGAGACAGGTTTCACTCTCAACTACCGGAGAATTTCCTCAAACGTCGATGCGTGTTTTCCAAAAGCATGGTAATGTTTCACTTTCGTTTTGACGCCCTATTAATATCCCATATCATTGAAGCCCACAATATAACAGCATGCCCAATGCTCTTTGAATTTTGAATCATTGAGCCACCTATGCCTTGCATGTTGATAACCTACCTATCATTTATTCTTCGGATTACTGCGACTCGTATAAGTCTGATAAAACATCCTCAAAATATGAAGAAGATGGTACTACACGTAACGTTTCAATTACTCCACTGTTTTATGCCACAGTTTTGTTGGGCGCTTGCATTATACGTGGATATGACCTGCATAGGACTAGCTACAATTTTCCAACGAATAGTTTAGGGATGGATGTTTTTGCGCGGAATTCCCGCAGCTCTTGGGTTCGCTGTGGCGTCATCTCGCTTTTGTTGCCCCTCTTCCAGAATTTCCTCCTCTCCCCTCCAAAGGTCATAGCTAAGGAAATCGCCGGTTCTTCAGTCGCCCTCTTTCACTAGAGGAGACTGCAGGAAAGTTTGCGGTGAGGCGATATCAAGGTCCCCAAAGAATTACTCAACTAAGAGATATGGACCTCCAGCCATGGTGTTTGCTCTTCTTAACCTTCATGGCTACTACGGGTAAGTTCGTGACCTCGCGGTCGAAAAGCTCAATTTCAGCGATTTGTAGATAATCTTTAGCATAGTCTTGGTATACTTTGGGTATTTGAACGATGTTTACCTTTCGCTTCCCACTGTGGCTCCTTGTTTTAGCTTTGCGACTTCTTTGCTCAAACAGAAGAGAGTAGACTCTTTCAAGTCTTAAAAGAGTATTTATGTGAACTTGATCGTTAGTAATTGAATCGAGAAAACAGCAAGGAAATTATATATTATATTTTCTTTTAGTTTGAAATATTCAAGAGGAAATAATTCGTAACAGTTGAAGCTGACTTCACTTACAATCGCATTTTTTTATACGATTAAGTATAGAAAATTGAATATGAATGATACATACTTATAATGATGTTATGGCGATAAATACATCTTCATAAATCTGCGTGAGTAAATTGGAAGAACCTTCCAGCTGTAGCACGTATATATAATAAATAATTTCTTGTACAGGAAATATCTGCAGAAAATAATTGGTATTTTCGCTTTTGTACTAAAAAATGGCGATAAACCAATTCTTAATGCCCTGCGTTTCATAAATAAATGATTTAGACGAATCTAGGGCTGGAAATTAATCGGTTTCATTTCTATTACCTATCTTTCGTGCCGTCAATCCCTTTTTCGGTCGAGTTATACATTTCTGGTAGAGGTTTCCTTCTACAATAAATATATGGATCAGTTCAATAGGTAGGATTTGCAGATTCATATTTAAGTGTATAAGTTAAGTATATTTGAGGAGGATTTAGGCAGCTGTAAATGTTTGTCTTGTCCTCATTATTTTTACATAAAAGGTGTTCTTTGTCCTCCTCGTGTTTAAAAAAAAATTGCTCTTTTTTGTCCTTAGCACCCGCATTAATCAAGAGTTCAGGAAAAGGTATTTTCAAGTTCATTGCAATGATTTTGTAAATGTAAATCCTAAGTTAACCTCTCATGAAATGAAGAAAATTGCCACACATTCGGAAGAATAATAGCCATGACATTAGAAAATTATAACAAATTACTCGCACTGATTTTTCATTGCACGATCGTCGTCATATACCTGAAAGTGGTGAGGTCGTCAACATTTAACTTCTTCTCTACTGGTGATGCTCTTTGTTGTGATTCTTAATCAAAATCAATCATATAAAATGAAGTTTTGTGGAACGCCATAAGGAAAACAGTCACGCAATAAGATTAAGAAATGGTCAATGGTAACAGATTAAACCTGGGAAAATTTCTTAGTGTAAATCATTACATTTTTAATAAGTTATGTATTTCATTTTTAATTTAAGGTTGCTTAAAGCGTTTATTTTTAAGCGACTTATTCCGCTCCGTGTATTTTTATACTGACAAGGTAATAAATATATTAAATGTGATTATCTAGTATTAGGAAAATGGTTAACCTTCCAAGACCCTATTTCCTTTAAATTGGTTATCTAATGTGTCTTTTAAGTTTTTTTATTTACTCCTTGAGCCATAGCCTTGAGAAGAGTATATTGATATTTATTAATTCAGTACCTACTCTAATTAATTCTATAATAGAAACATTTGCCACGTGAATTACTCCAAGAGAATGTTTCTCTCAAGAACGATGTCTAGGCTGTGAGAGACCAAGAGCTGATAAGGATAGGCTTAAGAAAACCTATCTTAATTTTTCAAGGAAGGGGTCAAAGTGCCTGTTGATTTTTCCAACGAAATACTGCTGTCCAAATTTCTATATTTCATCCATTCGTCCCATTTAGGTCGAAATTCATGGTGGTAACGTTTTTCCATTAAAATAGCTTTTATTTAATACAAAAAGTTCGATGCGCAGTAAGTCGAAATCGGTAAAATTGGAATTCGGAAAAACCGCTAGGCCTTGTCACAGTAACGAAAATGCTAGCCTTACTGATAACAAAGGTCATAAAGAATTTCTCTCTAAATCTGGTTCCTCTTGTCTTTCGCATCTTATCATACCATTTTATTTTGGTATTGTTATCCTTCATAACCATAAGCTTGACATTAGTGAGGACCCATGGACATAATTAAAATTTAACGAGACGCATTCTATACTAAGATTAAAAGCTATAATTTTGTTTCTATGAGTGGTATTGTAGGATAAGACGGATTGCTGATATAAAGAATGGATAAAATTTACATCGAAATTTTTCAATTTGATAGTAAGATTTCTCGCCCTAGGAAGGAAGGCAGAAACGCCAGCAAAACGTCTGGTGCGGCTGAACATTCCGAAAAAAATCAACATTTAGTAAGATTTACTCATTACTGTAAAATATTTTTCACAAATGGTGACCTAACTCGAGCTCTCATTATCTACCCGAATTTCATAGCGGCCCCATTACTTCCCAGGCGCTTCCTTTCTTCTTAAACATTTCATTCAAGTAATTGACTTGACGGCTGAAAACTGAAGCGGAAAAGGGAAATTAAAGTAGAAATCTACGATCGAACATGTGAAAAATTTGACTCACATTAATCTCTCTGCAGTTAAATGATACACACATCACTGAAGTTAAATGTCTGCATGAAATGTAAAATAGAGTTTCTTTGGGTCGAAGTCTTATGAAATGTCAATGCTTTGAGTACCCAGGCACTCTAAACTCAGGGTGTCCATAATTTTCCAACACTTCGATTCTTTTCTTACCCAAGTTACTGCCTATAACCTGCACTGTATGTACCTGAGAGTGTTACCATAGAGCAAAGGGGGGAGAAAGTTCTAAGAACTGCTTCCAACAACCTTGTCTGAATATGCTTAGATTTATGATAAACTAAAATAGAATTGAGTAAGGAAGCTATGTGGCTATGGTAGGCAATGATATAATGCCAAAAATACGATGAACTAATGATTCGACCCAAGGCCGGCCATTGATCTAAGAGGACCTGGGTTCTATTTTTTAAAATAGGGCCACCTCAAACAGGAAGCCTGGATGCTAGGCATCCACAGAACCACCTCCTTGGGTGGCCCTGGGTCTGCCAATTCTAGAATGATTTTTCTAACAGAGTCAAAGAGCCTCTCCAAAAGGGCAGGCAGGTTTTGTTGGCACATGGGCTGCTGATCAGATGATACACTTTTTAAAAGTGCAAATAAAATTCAAATAGTGATAAAAGTTACATAATTATCGTTACTGCACATTTTCATTTTTGCATTCTTTTATTTGTATCTTTATGTAGAAAAAGGTATAAAATAGTTTACATTTATTCACAAAAGAAATTTTTCTCTAATTGTCTTGAAATAAGGTTCCTTTGTGTGTATTATCTCCTGCAAGTACCAAAATGTAAATTTCACAAAAGCACAAAGTGTCCGTATTTGGAAATAATGTATTCATAAAAAGCAGAATGAGCAAATACTTAGTGTCATGGTAGCATTCCTAATATTTCACAAGTTTCCAATAACAGAGGGGCTCCTGGATAGCCAAGTGGGCAACACTATCACGCATTCTGATGAAAGAGGTTCCACGTTCAATTCCCAGAGGGGGCCTACATGCAAAATGACCTTAGTTGTGGAAGCACTTTTAACATTATTACTTACTCCAATAACAGAAAATTTTTATGTCAATAAAAGTTTAAAAGATGTAGAATTCAGCTGCATATTCTGAGTGAGGAAGGGAAAGGGGCATATGCCCCCTTGCAAAACAAGCATCAAAGACCTTTATACACCATCTATGTATAAAAATGTGGTCTACTTAAATTAATATCAAATAACCTACTTAAACTGGAATCTTATCCTTTATTAATCAAAAGATCTATTCAATTATTGATAGAATTAGTAGAACTCTAGACATGGAAATAAAAAAAACTACTCTTCCTATAAAATTCTTTAATGAAGATAAGAATCACAAATAAATCCCATCACTTCAGCAAATAAAAGAAAACATTTAATGTTAATTCGGAATTTGATAAAGTTAAAAGAGAAAAATGTGTCAGAGTGATGAATTTTATAATTAATGGTATGATTTAATTATTATTATCAAAAGTTTTTAATTTGTGATGGTTCTGATTGTTTAATGACAGGGTTTGTGAATGCTCAGGGAGGTCAAGCTGGAGGAAATGAAGTAGCTGTAACACAGAAAATTCCTGATTTCCAATGTTTTAGAGGAAAAAATCAGTCTGTTTTTGAAAAAATACCGTTGTTGAAAGTATGTGATGGAAATGCTGACTGCTCAAACATGGCTGATGAGGACCCAGATCTTTGCTACCGCAGAAGGTGAATGCAAATCAGTTCCTGCAATATATTTATTTCTTAGGTACATAGCTGGGATTTATTGTTTCTCTAGTCACTTCTACTTCTTATTACATGAATTTATATTTGCTTTAGTTACATTAAAAATGTTGTTTAAAGAAATAGAATGGTAATTACAAATATGAAAAGATTTTATAAATGTTGGAATTTCATTGTATAATTTCTTTGTAAACAGATGTCCACCAAACTATTTCCAGTGTACCTATGGAGCTTGCATCAAGCAAACTCTACAATGTGATGGAGTTAATGATTGTTTGGATCAGTCTGATGAGGCCCTCTGTGGCCGTGAAGTGGATAGTTGTGAGTAAGTAATGACACAAGTTTTAGCAGTATTCTACAAATATAACATGCTTTTAAGTTATAATCTCAATATTCGGAGTCATAGAAACCAATTTCTTAATAATATCATTTCATAACAAGCAAAATTTTCAATAATAATTTGACCAGTTTTTAAAACTCAAATTTATTTTATAATTTAAAAGTTGGGTATGATTATCAGAAAAATATATTTTGCATCCATCTCAATTATTACATCTACTCTAGTTGGTGAATGATGGTACTCTAGTAGGAAGTAAAGGAATACACAGTAGTATCCACTAGGAATTAGATCTAATGAAGGATCATTATTATTGTGCTTACTAATATTTGAAATTTCTGCTATATTCAATGCAACGGTATAACATTACCAAGGTGAGAAACAAGATATCTATAAATGAGAAAATTTTTGATTTGAAAAATACAGATAAGACCCAATTATGCCATTGACTTACCTTTCCTATGGCAGTCTTAATCAAATAAATGCTCTAATTCAATATTTCAGGTACAGAGGATAATTTACCATATGTTGAGAAATGTTTTGGCAATTTTCCTTGCATTTATTCATTACTTTTTACTGCAAAAAACAAAGTTATTAGAGAAGTTATGGATGTATGTATTTATTTTTCTTTGACATAACTCCTTGACCATCCATTTCACCTACTATTTGAAGGTTGCAGTTGTTTAACTTTTTCTGTAATAGTATATGATTCTATAAACTGATTGAAGGCCAAAGGAACTTGAGGAATTAAAAATAAATTCGCCTCAATACTTTGACTTCTTTTTTTAATTTTGGAAAGCGTCATTGCTTGTTATATCTCCAGCATTTAATATTAACTAACATCTTACTTATCAACTTGCGGGATGAAAATTTGATGAATTCTCTCAATAAATCTATGTATAGCTCTTATCACGAGAAAGCTGGGGTAACTTTTTCAAGTTACTTTTACCTTATTTTACTTTTTTTTTTCTTTGGATCAAACTGTTAAAATACTTTTACTATGTTTATCTTGGTTTCATTATAGGGCTTTCTAATTTAGAGAAATCAAGATTAAGTTTCTCTAACTACACTGACTTTCTCATACAGTGATTCAAATTAAATTTTGAGTAGTTTATCTTTAGGATTTTAAATGTGTTATTTGGAAGTTATGAAAAACTAATTTAAGAATGATAAGGTTCACTTACCTTTATTTCTGTTGGTACCACATATACCATCTAATTTTGTTTAATTAAAAATTGCTTAAGAGTAGACAGTTTTTACCCCATCCTCATCCAGAATTTTCAGTATGTAGGAAATGAAGTAAAGTATTTTGGTATTGTTATCTTAGAATTTTTCACATAATTTTAGTTTTCAAATATTTTTTACTGAGCATTACTGTAGAAGTTTCAGGTGAACCATTAATTATATGAATTATTACGAGATAAATTCATAGAAAAATTCAAACGACTTTCAATATCTCATTGATTTTACTGGTAGTTTGCAGGAATTTCGTTGCAAGTCTGGACAATGTATTGATGGAAAACTGCAGTGCAATGGGCGTAAAGATTGTGATGATGGGTCTGATGAAACTACATCAATTTGTCTTCATCAAGAGTGAGTATCCATCTGTTATACCTGATATACCATCTGAATATCTGACTATAAATGTGTGTGTACTCATACATTTCAATGCCCTAACTATTTCCATACAAACTTGTATCTCAAAACTTTGGTCTGCTATTCTTATTCTTTTTAGTTCTATTTACTTTGTCAAACCAATGCATTAATTTGCTATCACCCTTTGAATTTATTTATATTTATATGTAGAAATAAATGTCATAAATACTGATATTGCTATGCTGTATGAACATTCTGCATAACTGGTATATGATNGAAAATAACCTCTAAAAAGTATGCATTCATCATAAAAATGCACCTGATGATCAATAAAATCTTTATTCTCCTTGTGAACCAATTTTAATTATGGCTTTTAATGACCTTTACTCTTATTTACTCATTAAAGTTTCCTTTCCTTTCTTATCATTTTCATTTAACTGCTTTACTCTAAATATGGGTACAACTCAAAACATACTTTTTATTTCTTCAAGTTAGAAGCATGATGTTAGTTCCTGTAGAAATTTTTAATTTGTTAATCAGTGATATTAAGTAGTCCTTAAATATTGAAGTTTTAATAAATATCTACTTAGCTCAGTTCTATTCCCATGCTTCTTATGGAATAGTCTTTTGAGATTATTCCTCTCGGCTCATTGACATGTTTGATATACGAAATACAAAGATGGTAAAGACTATTTATAATGCTACTTATTGAGGTCAAACCTTTGCTTAGAAAATAGATTTACATTATCCTTTACAAGAAATAACAGGTGTAAAAAATACCTGCCTGGAAAGTGGGAGATCTGGGTTCGATTCCCAGTCATGTCACTATTTTTCACACCTCTGAATTAACTTGAAATTCATGAATCAGGATTCTCAAATTTATTTGCCCCTCATAGTTCCATAGTTTATGATTCATTAAAATTTTAAATATATTACAGGTGTTCCAGTAATTCCTTCAGATGTGCTTATGGTGGATGCATTCCTTTGGTAGCCAAATGTAATGGTGTAGTAGATTGTATTGACCAATCAGATGAGATGTCCTTACTCTGTAAAGGGAACTGCTCTTCTGGACTGGTGCCTAACAGTGCTGGAAAATGCATAGAAGGATGCAAGTGAGGACTTTGGAGTGTCATGTTGCACTGCCATATTAATCATCCAATGGCCTGAAAATGGAAATGAATACTTAATAATTGGTAGTTTTGAATGATACAACTAGTTTTTAAGTCCAAAAGGCATTGAGAAACAATGAGATACTCTGTGACTGTCAAGTTATTCTTTTTCTCTACTTCAAGCACAATATTTTTAATCAACAGGAAGGGAGAATTCAGGTGCTCATCAGGTATGTGCATACTTCAAAAATTGGTGTGTGATGGGTCAGTGGACTGCAGTGGAGATGGAGATGATGAGTCCCCTACTATATGCTCTGCTTTTCCGTGAGTGCTTAATAGTTATTGTTTACAATTCTTTGTAAAAATATGGCAAATATCTTGGTCATTGATACACTAAAAAGTAATTCACAAAATATATACTAGTTTCTTGTAAATATTTTCATTAAGGTAACCATTATAAATAGGTGGTAGCTTCTTTTTTCCTATTTGATGGTACACATAATTTAAGCCACCATTAGAAATTTTTTTCTAATCTGAAAATTCTTTTATTCTTTTCTAAATTAATTCTAAAAAAGATTTCAATCATTTTAGCTGTCCTTCGTATGCCTTTCGCTGCAACTATGGAGCCTGCATTAAAGCAACTCTTGCATGTGATGGAGAAATCCATTGTGCCGATGGATCTGATGAAAATGTTAATCTTTGTGAAATACAGCGGCCAGTTAATAGTTGTATTTTACCGCCATTTCCAGCAAATGGAAGGCATGATATTGCACAGGGAGCATATGTCAACAACCTTGGGGCTATTACTTATTCTTGTAACCCTGGATATGAAACGGAAGGGGAAGCTGTCTCTTATTGCTATGAAGGATTATGGGTACCTGCTGCTCCAACCTGTAAATTAAGTGAGTGGAGTCTTAATGAAACATTACTGATTCCAATTATTTTGCAATTATGTCCAACTAGGTGTGGTACTAAAATTTGCTATTATGTATGTAATTTATATCAATAGAAACTGAATAAAGTGATATGAAATACTTAAATTCAGTATAATTTCAATAGAAACAGTGTTTCCCTTATAATTTTTTTCTCTTCATGTTCTCCGTTAATTTTGTATCATTTCATTGGTAAAAACATGTTTGTTTAAATACTCAAACTGCTGCTTCCTTTCTATTTCTGTTTACTTTACATAGTTAATGTGGTCATTCATACCAATGCATTAATCTCTAGCTTTTGTGTATGGGTTATTAAGGAATGGTACCAAGGCTAAGATAGAAAAATTAATGTAGTGTACATGAGTTTGAGTCATAATAATGACATAAATGATTCAAGAAAGAAGTATCCTGGATTTAAAGATAATTGTTAGTTCTTGGTTACAAAATATATTTTGTCCTTTTCCTAACTAAGAGGTAAATTTGCTATCAAGAAGAGAGAGGGTTTATTGAAAAGGAAAGAAAAGAAAATTCAAAGAATTAACTTTGTTTATCCTTGAGTTCATAAGATAACTATAGGGCCAAAATTTCCTTCATTTCAGAGTTTAGAAACTTCTATTCAACCATTTCTTAAGTATTATTTATATCTTTCTTTATACTCCAAATTTGCAGAATTCTTTTAAGTCTAATTTTTACAAAATAATCATTATTGAAAAGACAGGTGTCCTATTTAATGTCAACGAGCCTTTTCAATCTTAATGTCTTTCATTATAGGGCTTTCTAATTTAGAGAAATCAAGATTAAGTTTCTCTAACTACACTGACTTTCTCATACAGTGATTCAAATTAAATTTTGAGTAGTTTATCTTTAGGATTTTAAATGTGTTATTTGGAAGTTATGAAAAACTAATTTAAGAATGATAAGGTTCACTTACCTTTATTTCTGTTGGTACCACATATACCATCTAATTTTGTTTAATTAAAAATTGCTTAAGAGTAGACAGTTTTTACCCCATCCTCATCCAGAATTTTCAGTATGTAGCAAATGAAGTAAAGTATTTTGGTATTGTTATCTTAGAATTTTTCACATAATTTTAGTTTTCAAATATTNGAAAATAACCTCTAAAAAGTATGCATTCATCATAAAAATGCACCTGATGATCAATAAAATCTTTATTCTCCTTGTGAACCAATTTTAATTATGGCTTTTAATGACCTTTACTCTTATTTACTCATTAAAGTTTCCTTTCCTTTCTTATCATTTTCATTTAACTGCTTTACTCTAAATATGGGTACAACTCAAAACATACTTTTTATTTCTTCAAGTTAGAAGCATGATGTTAGTTCCTGTAGAAATTTTTAATTTGTTAATCAGTGATATTAAGTAGTCCTTAAATATTGAAGTTTTAATAAATATCTACTTAGCTCAGTTCTATTCCCATGCTTCTTATGGAATAGTCTTTTGAGATTATTCCTCTCGGCTCATTGACATGTTTGATATACGAAATACAAAGATGGTAAAGACTATTTATAATGCTACCTATTGAGGTCAAACCTTTGCTTAGAAAATAGATTTACATTATCCTTTACAAGAAATAACAGGTGTAAAAAATACCTGCCTGGAAAGTGGGAGATCTGGGTTCGATTCCCAGTCATGACACTATTTTTCACACCTGTTATTCCTTGGGATGGCTCTTCCATGCTTTGTTATTTACCTTTCCCTAATCCTTGATTATACCTTTCATAGATGTTCTTAACAGTGAGAGTTTTATGAGATGTAATATTTCCTCTTATTATTTCCTCTGATTATCTCTGTCACTTTGCAAGAATAATTAATGGTCTTCATCCCCAGCAGCAAAATTTAAACATTTCTCACTGGAGCCAAAATTCAGTGGTATTAAATTAATCATGATTTGTCAACAACAATAAAGAATGTCATGCCTTTTGATATATTTTGAAAATCTATACATAACTCTCCCCTTGGTAAAAAATACCTTTCTATCATAACTCTGATGACCTTTTCACTGTCCACACTATTTTATGGAAATTTTTGTTTAATTGCAACTTGGTATTTTTCTTCTCTTATTTGATGTGGCGTATAAATTACTTATATTATTACCTCAGACAAATAGATCTGTTTTCAAGTAATAGGTGACAAAATTAATTTCAGTATCAAAAATGAAAATCCCACTGAAATCATTATATTTTATGTCACTTTCAAAATTTAGAGAAAAGTTTCAATGTAGTCATATAGTATAAAACCAATTACAATTTGAACTTCTTTTCGAAAATATGAATGTTGATATTTAGGTACTCAAAAGGTCTTGAGATTTTTGAGTGCATAAAAATTGAATCCAAGTTTTTACATTTCATGCTCTTCAGGTTATATTTATTGAATTAGAAACACACAAATTTCAGTTTTGTGTCCATCTTATTTCATAGCTAGATACTAAAAGGTATTTAATTATGTATTTGTATTGTTCAGAGATGCATTAGAAGTTATAATGAAGTTTCTACTTCTAGATTATTTTTCATTGATATAATTCATCATCTCATCGTTATATATATTATTTGTATATGTACTGATAACATTAACCACTTTATTGCTAAAAAATTTGGTTCCTGGACATAATTTTTTGTTGCATTTAATATTCTAGTTCCTACCACTGTTTTCTGTCCTGGTCTTAAATCAAGATACCTGAATTTGGAGTGCTTCCTTGCTTCTGGTAAGAGACATCCCTGTGATCAACCAGCACCTGATGGCTCAGTGGCAACATACTCCTGTCGTCAATTCTATCTCCCTACAGTAAACTCTCCGAACCGTAGAAGTGAATGCAGAAATGGAAAATGGAGTAGAGAGTTGCTTAGATGTGAACCTGGTAAGTATTTAAGAGCTGACTGCCAGTCATTTTCATTTCATTATAATGAGTCATTCTTAACTACGATAGCATAAAGAATGATCAAAGTTGAAGTAGAACATATTAACTCAAGAGTATAATGCTTTTTCTTGAACTTTTGAGAAAATATTCATCTTATGAAAGAATTAAATGATAAAATTCTCATGCAAGATTATTATATTAAACTTATTGTCGCTATTGCTGCTGTTTCATGTGACTATCATTATTTTACAGAATGTGGCAAAGCTAAAGGAGAAGTCACACCCTTAATTGTCCATGGTACACCAGCTACAAATGTAGAATGGCCTTGGCAAGTAGCTCTCTATGTTAAAGTTGGTGAGAAGACAGGAGGACCAATTCGTTGGGCTTTTCAATGTGGAGGAAGTCTTATTAGTGAAAATATAGTGTTGACTGGTAAAGTATTTTTTTATGATATCATATAT
Source organism: Ladona fulva (assembly GCA_000376725.2). Taxonomy (NCBI): domain Eukaryota; kingdom Metazoa; phylum Arthropoda; class Insecta; order Odonata; family Libellulidae; genus Ladona; species Ladona fulva. The sequence goes on from KZ309543.1 coordinate 37,712, forward strand.
TTTACTACACGATATTAGAAATAAGCTGGCAGATAAAATTGGTAAGATGTGTTCAACAATTCCTTGATTAGTCTGTGAAAGGCAGGTCACAAAAATTGAATGAATGATTATCATATATATTCATTATATATTATTCATTTTTATTTGCTCTTAAATGATTTCAATCTTCTAGTTATTATAAATTACTCTCTAATCATTAAACAGAATACTTAAAGCTATCATTCTATAAGAAGAGAAGTAAGAAGAGTAGGCTCGAATGTTACCCTTCCTAAGAATTATGCAACTATACAGTAGGTTTAGGCTAGTTAAGTAAAATATACCACATTTAAATATAGATCCCTAGTGTTTGAGAACTGAGAATAATAGAAAATGATAGGGAGGATAACTTACAATGAGACCATAATGGAGAACAGAGAGTAACCTTGAGAGTGGATAAAAGTGAAACTGAAGAACTGGAAATTGGAAGAGGGGTTTGGCAGGGCTGTTGAATGCTGCCAGTGTTGTTAATTATCTACACAGAGATGCTTGCAAGAAAAGCTCTATGAAAGACAAGAGGCATTGTAGTAAGTGGAAAAAAGGTAAAATTTATTAAGTATGCTGGTGATCTAGCAGTCCTGGCAGAATCAAAATAAGAATTGCAGACCATTATTGAAGGACTCATAAGGGTTGGAAAAAGTTTGGAATGACAGTGAAGAACAATAATTCAGAAGAGATGAGAACAGAAATAAGAGAATGCTCTGTGAAAATGTGGTTGACTGAAATGAAAATGGAGCAAGTGAAATACTTTGAGTTTATAGGAAATATAATTACTTGGAATGGAAGTCCTATGGACAACATGAAAAGCAGAATAACAATGGTAAAAAGGAGTTTTATATGGGTGAAAGACTTACTAACAACTAGAGGAATCCCAATATGTCTAAGGAAGAGATTCTCCTAATGCTATGTTTGCAGTGTGTTAACATATGGATATGCAATGAAACCTGGACTATCAGAAAGAGGAAACTAAAGTAAATTTTTCAATCCTTCTCCACAGCCACATCTGTGGCTGATAAAGAGATCTTGGGTGGGGCATATACTTTGGGGGCAATATATAGAATATATGAGTATTGAAGATACTTTGCTTAAATACGTCACTGGGATACAATGATAAGCACTTTATTACCAGCAGTGATGTATCTCATAGTATTATATTATAGTTTAAAAAAAAATGAGTTTTAAGCATTCATTTTGACAGCCAGAATACTGTTCGTGGTCAAGGGATAAATTATATTTCCATGTAATCACTCGGCAGATGAAATACATTCTAAGCATGAGCACTGAAGTGTTAATAACAGTAAAAGGTTGATTTTAAATACTTGGTAATATGAAGCAAAACCTAAATTTGTATTAGTAGTAGTATTGTTAAAAGTGCTCCAACTGCTTAGGTCATTTTGCACATACGCCCCCACCAAGAATCAAACCCGGGACTGCATTCACCGAAGTCAAACGTGATGCCCACTTGGCTATTCGGGGGCCCCAAAACTTAAATTTATGTAATTTGAAAAATTGACTCATTATTATTTTCAAAATATGATAACTGCAGTACCATTTTACTTTATCAAGTATATTTCCATTTTATTTCAGCTGCTCATTGTGTTTGGAAAGTGGAACCCCAAATAATGGTCACTGCTCTTGGAAAATATTACCGTGAGTTTGAGCTGCAGCAAGAACTAACTCAAATAAAAGAGGTAATTGTGATTTTGTACCCTCTTAATCACTTAAAAAAGAGAAAAAATTCATAGATGTAATATGGGAAATATTCTAAATCATTATACCTGTGCTATTTGCAGGGCCAATCTTACAATCTTGTCCTAAAGACAGTGCTGTTAAGACCCATCTTAATTTTAGTAATAATCTCCATAACTACTTTAATTACTTAAAGAAGTATGTCCACTAAATAAGAAAATGAGATTACAAAATTGTAGAACTATGCATGGTAATAGTAGAACTTATCCTTGAGCTCTCTTTCTCCATTAAAGATTCTGATAATCTCTCAGATAGCCAAGAGTAATCTATAATCAGATGAAGTAACAGTCTTTTAATTTATATTTGGGAAAGATTCTGAGGAATTGAAATCATAAATGGCAATATGTCATAGTCTGATCAATGCAAGGGTCATTGAAAATACCAAATTCCTTGGGCTCAATATTGATGCTCAATTGACCTGGCACAACCATATTGACCATCTCTGCAACAAATTGAGTACCATTTGCTTCATGATAAGAAAACTTTCAATGGAAACAAAAACTAAGACGGTTTTGTCATTTTATCTTGCTATGTTTCAATCTAGAATTACTTATGGTGTTATCTTTTGGGGCTCATTGTATATGCTTGTGTTCCTCCTGCAAAAGAGAGCCGTTCGTTACATTGCCAATGCTAAAGCCAAAGAGCACCGTAAACCTCTTTTCAAAAAATACAATATCTTGCCACTACCTTGCCTTTACATCTACATGTTAGTACTTTTTGTGAAAAAAACAATGGGAAATATTTCATGGTAATGCCAACATTCACAAATACAGAACAAGAAATCATCTAGGACTACACTTGTACCATAATAGATTGAAGATAAATAACCATGGTCCCTATCACTTGGCTGTAAAATGCTATAGCCAATTACCAAACAGGATAAAATCTATTGCCAGTATCAAGAATTTTAAGAAAGCTGTTTTTAATATGTTATTGAACGAGTGCTTTTATTGTGTTAATGATTTCCTAAGTTGAATGTACTTATTATGTATTGACTTTTCCTATATTTGTACTTCATAAATCTCTATGGACAAATAAACATTATTATAACAGTATTTTCTGGTAGATAACCTGCGTGTTATCTATAAAAAAATATAGAAAAACGATAAAAATGATAGTGCATGATATACAACGGAAAATCTCGTTTCATTGAATATCTTGAATATTGAACTCGGATACAAATGACTAAACAACACATGTCATATATCACGGGAGTCGCGGAGTATAAACGTACTAGGGAAATTTTATTTCAACCAAACTAATTGTAAATGTTAACATAATCAAATAATTCCATTCAAAATACAAGAATAATTATAAAACCATGAAGAGGCAATACAGGTATGATTGTTCTTAAAGCCTAAAATACTAATAAGTCATTCTCAAACTTAGAAAATTTCATCCTTATGGGTGCCTCAAACCTTGATTTGTTTGCAAAATTGAATTAGTATGAAGGAGTGTAAAAAGAAACACCAATCATATATAATTGAGAAATAGCCTAACTTCTTCATTTCTTCCATTTTCATGAAACCTTTATCATTCAGTCAGTAATCATGGTGGCAAATTACAAAATTAAAAAGCTATTGTACAAGTTCTAGTGAATACCTTAACTGTAAGGTTTTTAAAAATATAGATTTGATGGAAGCTAATTTCTATCACAAAAAAATATATTTACAATAAGAAATCTGCAAAACAGTTAAATCTATCAATGTAGTACTGCTAAGAAAAGGGAATAGTTTGATAGAGTTATTTACTTATAAAGCTTAAAATAAAACTAAAAATTATATTTAGTGTTCTTCTTTTTTACTATTTTAATTATAAAAAAATAACAATTGACATAATAACTTGCTAAAATCATGAAAATATATTCTGATCTATAGATCATGTTTCCACATTGATATACTTCTATACTGTGTGTTTTTCAGATTAAGGAGTTCTTGATTCCACCTACGTATTTGGATAGTAAAGGAAATTATGAGTCAGATGTGGCCTTGATAGTTCTTATCAGCCCTGTTATCCTGACATCTGTGGCTCAACCTGTCTGTTTAGACTGGGACATGCGTACTGTGAATATTGATCTTTCTCATCAAAGTGTTGGAACGGTAAACATCTAATTATTAAAAATCTAATTCTTTTAGGAGAAGTATGTTTTTAAGAACTCATGGACATTTCCTGTATTCCTTAAATAAGATGAGATTTTCTTGCAGTGTTCAATTCATATTAAAACCTTAATCATCTCTTTTATATTTCCCACATGTTATACACAAGTTATTATTACATTCAAAATTAAACATATCTTTACCTTCCTTAATTTTTCTAGTTTAAGGATTATTTTATGTTTCAAGTAACCCTTTGATTGATAATCATCAAAATCAAAATATATCTTAGAATTATTACAGTTTAAAACCTTAAACTAAACTAACACTTTCCCAGACAAATTGCACTCAAGATTGTCTTGCTCACTGAATATTATCACTTTCTTAATAATAAAGACCAACTTATGAGTTAGCTTCAAACTGAGTATGTAAATGGTGATACCTAAAGTGGTGGCATGAGATGATTTCTTTAGTATTTTCATTACTACCCAGATGAATGCTAAAAGTGATGTCATTTTTTGCAGGTTGTAGGATGGGGAGTTACTGAAAATGATACTGCTAGTGAAACACCAAGGAAAGCTAACTTACCTGTTGTAAGTGCAAGGCAATGTATAGAAGATCTACCATCAGATTTTGCCAGATTTATCCGTTCCACTACCTTTTGTGCAGGGTATCTCAACCGTATGTATAACTTAAATTCTATATATTTATTCATACATGTTTATGCATAGTAAGAAAAGATTTCAAGATTTAAATCTGCATTTGTTATCTTTTGCTGTTACATTTAAGGTATGAATGCAAAAGTAAAATAGGTATAATATTAGTTAATACATATTGATTTTTTAATTAAGCCTTTGAATTATTGTACATACATAATGTGGGCCTTTCAAAACATAAATACACCCATTTACTTAAGAATTGTAATAAGAGGTTGATTGTAAGAGGTGTTTGAGGGAAATAAAAGCACATTTGGGCACTTACACTAGGGAGCATTGATTGCTTATTGAGGATTAAAGATGAGAATATCTGAGATTGTTTACCAAGTTTCTTTTACTTAGAGGTACTTGCAAAGCAATGCATAACTGTAAATATGTGTAAGTCTAAAGCAAATATAAAAGAAACAATATATTTTCATATTAATGATAATTTCAGGGCATTTTCAAACCACAAATAAATTTGTTCCAACCCAATTAGGCTAGCTTTAACAATAATTGAACGATACATACATGGGACTTTATTTGGCGATATATAGCTTGTTAAATCTAAATTATCTCTTGCCAAAAACTGACAAAACCTGTACTCATTGATGAGAATATCTCCTTATTTTAATGCTGAAAGGAAACTCGTGGGATTAACAATGGTAGATTTAAGGTTTTCCTCTTAGGTATGGATGATAGGTCTTGAGTGGTAATGAGAACATAAAGGCAACCATAGCAAAGAGGATTCACATTTCAGTTAGAAATTGTACTGTAAACAGCTGCATGATAATTGGTTATGGTGGTACAATTTTAGGGAAAAAAGTGATCTTAGAGTAAAAAGAAAAGGGAAATTCTTCATTTGTAAAAGAATAATTGGCATAAGCCTAACAACATAAAACTTTTCCTTGTGTTTGAATGTTTTTCTGTGTTAATGGGGGTGCATCTAATATGCTAGTAAGTCTTATATACCATCAAATATGGTATGTACCAGATGACTCAGCAAGAAGGTTATGATGGTTGGTGTTTCTTAAACTTTTTTAAGTGCCACTGCTGTGGTAAAACCTATCTAAAGTGACCACTCACATGGCCAACCAAAAGAGGTCATATTAGACAGGTGGTCATTATAGCAAGAATATGTTATGCTAGTAGAGTTTTCCTTATTTAAAAGCATCACAAATTACTTCATACTTATTTTTTCGCAAAAATGTTCCATTAAAATTTAGAGCATAAAAATATAAAAAATAAGAGAGAAATTGAAAATGAGCAGGACAACGAAAAAAAACCTGATAAATCAGCTTTTACAATGAAGGAGGTTCTTAAATGTTTTTATAAATCCAACTAATGTTATTTGATTTGAATATCTTTTTACAATCAGTATAAATACTAAGTCATTTTAAGAAAAACCTATTTAAATGTTTTCATTTTTTAACTTAACATAAAATACAAACTTTTGGAAATCATTTTTAGAAGTTTTCAGAAGAAAGGGATATTCTATTAAACTAGTCACTTTAAAGGAGCATTTTGTTGATAGTTTCCAAAATAGGTGGTCACTAACGAGAGGTTGTCTCTTTATGCAAAACATATTACATGCTATTCATATTACTTCTTCAAGGGACCAATAAAAACTGGTCACATTAAGCAGATGGTCATTATAGGGAGGTTGTAAGATTGGCAGATGGAACTATATGTCTTAAATCACTTTTCAGGGACTAGTGTTTGCAATGGTGACAGTGGAGGTGGTCTGATGTTCCAAAGGGATGGCACTTGGGTGGTGCAGGGTATAGTGAGTGTGTCACCTCGAAGGAAGGACATTGCCCTTTGTGATCCTCGATTTTATGCCATCTTCACAAGAGTATCTTCTTATATTCCTTGGATTGCAGAGATGCTGGAAAAGTATGCCATTCCAGAATAGGAAGATTATATTTTATAACAAATTATGTTTTATTCAAAATTAAACATATCTTTTCTTTGTATGAATATTCCTTCTCTTTATCATCCAAATGAACAACTGCTATAAAGGATTGTGTGATGTGGCAAACAATACAAAGCTTGAATGGTTCAACTGAGAAAACCAAATTAATTTCAAAGTGACTAGGAAATTTTACATAATAGTAATTAAGTCAAGGACTGAATAATTGTACTCACTAGAAGTAATAACCTGACAATGGAAGGCTTTTCCTTTACCTTCAAAAACACTCCAATCTTTAATGGCATTAACAGGCAAGGAAGTAAAATGTTACAGATAAAAATCAATGGTAGAGATCATGGCAAAGGTTTACCAAGTGAAATTTCAAAGCATGAAGAAAAGCACATTATGTAGTATAAAAATCTGTTATCACTGTGGAAGATAACATTTCATAAAAATTCACCTCTAACAAGTCATACTTTTCTTCCAACATAGAGAAAACCAAAATATATAGACTTGTATCAACCTTAATTACTGGTTGTGTTACCACTGAAATTATCTTAATGCGCATTAAAAGGGAAGATTTTTTTAAAAGTTCAATGAATTATCTCGTAGGAATAAAATTCCATCATAGATAGGAAGATCTTGTTAACACTTCATTTTCCACAATGGACTCTGGTAGAGAAATTAAGTCTACTTTTTCTTGTAGCAGCATACAGTAAATCTTAAATTCTGAGTTGGATAATTATCTAAAAGAACTGTCATATCCGAGAATGAAGTTAGACAAAATTTTCCAGTCATTTGATTTATTAATTCTTGTAAATAAAACAGCTCTGCTTTAAAAATTCCAGCAAAAATAAGAATAAAAATGATCATGTTTCCACATAGAACCTTAAATCATAGTTAACATTTGCTACTATTCCATTAACAGATAATCTCCACATTCCAAAAACCCACTGCATAATACCATGCTCGATATTTCCATTTAAATGATTATTGTACTTTCTTACAGGTAACAGCACTCAATAATTTGAATAACTTTCTATGTAACCACCAGCTTTGTGACTATTGGTATTAGGGGTCAAATGAAAGGACTTGAAGAATTTTTCATCGCTTTCAGCATTAATCCACATTTACAGAAGATATACATTCTTATTTACATATTTTAACCACTTTTCAAGTTTCTACACGACGATACATTAGAACATCAACAAATGAATTCCCCAGCTGGGAAAAAATACTGAGAAAGAATAAATTAATCAATGCCAAAGATGAACTGAAATTATTACAATTAAAGCACAACGCTTTTCAATCGACATACATAATTACCAATTACATTCTTTACACAGGAATGTTCCCAGAAATTTCTAAGCTAATTGTCCCTCTACTTACATTATACCTTCCCCTTAATTTACAACATGTATTACATTGTGTTTTAAACATGAAATGCAAATAACAAGCAACTCTTGTTCGCTCAATTTTTGGCCCCAAGAGATGCAGCATAATTCTGATGAAGCTCTGGTTTTATATCGTACACCAGTTGCAAAAGGCGAGATATGACCTAAGGTAAAAAATAACAGTAAGTTAGGTAATATATAGGAAGGTATCAAGGACTCAGGATTAATGAAAAGAACCTACCATTTCCTTGTGCATGATCACTGCTTTGTTCATTTCCTCGATCTTCAGCTTCGTATCTTCTTCTATGCGAGCCGCTACATCTTCACGTGACCCCATGTGCTATATTAAAAAGAACAATGAATTATTTCTTGTTTTACCTTGAGAGTATCAAGTCATGACTACGGATAATTTACCTTCGCTTCAAATTCTCTGAACTGTCTTTCTCTTTCTTGTCTATACTTCTCAATTTCATCTTGTGCCTCTTCTTTAGCCTGCTTAAGACGTCGGGCCTTCTCTTTGTTAAAAAGAATAAAGGGTAATCGTGTAGAGAGCAGCTTTTGGATGATAAATTATCTCTCGCAATTTAGAAAATCATACAATAATCTAAACGTTTCAATCCTGAGGTAATGTTCAACTTACTCTTTCGTGCCTCAGCTACTTTCTCTGCTGCTCTTTTTTCAGCAGCTAAAAGTTGTTGAATTCCTTGACTCTGGCTGGCCATTTCTCAGATATTACCGATGTTACCAATCTTTCCAATGTTACAGATCGATCACATGACAAGACACAGGAATGAGTTCAACCGAAGTTCTTGCCCTCTCCTAATAGAGGGCGGGCGTAACTGTATTAGGGCGGGCACATTTGTTACGAAACTTCCGGACCCAAATTCAGAATTGCATATGAGTATAATATGAGTGGTTGCCTTCACTATTTTACTGGCATATATTTAATTATATGCTATATAAATAGTTTATTATATACTAATTAAATTATTTACCGATCAATCATCGATGTTCGGAGATGTATTAGCAGGTCTATATTACTGAATGTCTACACCAGGGGTGGGGTACTTTTATCCCTTAGAAAAACCGCAATAACCATTCTGTAGTTCATGACATGTAAGATAAGGTATGCCTAATATAAAATCACCGGGATCGTGAGTCTTGTGTTATCACCGTTTAAAAAGTTTAACTTCGAAATTGTTAATGAGAATTGAGAAAACGAATTCAATCGCTGAATAATCTGGAAGAGAGAACATTTTATTTTTACCTGGCTTCATTAAAAGGTTTGGGACGCAAAATCGTTTAAACCTGGGGTTTGTTTCCGATACCCTACGTCACGTCTGCACTATAGGTGCACAAATTATGAATTTCGGTTCAGAATTTATAACGCGTTTGGTGCCAAAATTACTTAAACAGCAGAATATGATTAAAGGCATTGTTAAATTACGTGGCTTGTTGGCTGGAGTTAGTGCATCCAAGGTCTACGCTAATAATTTTATTATGACAACTCTAAAGTAAGTTTTCCTTTCCCGATGGTACCATAATAATTTAGTCGTAGGTAAGTCAAGGAGTAGGGTCTTACGTGAAAGGACATAGGTGTCTAGTACACTAACATGCTATTATTAATTTTTCTCTATGATTCTTGGATTGAAGAATATTTAATTAGTGACAGCGAAGTAGACATTTCAGAACTTTTCTTATGTGAGAGTCTTTTTGGTGTATATAGCCCTTAGTATTGGTGTTCTGCTGTCTTGATGGAAAGTCACGATGTAGTTGAGACCCGTTCATGCAGCTACAATTTTTCTGTTTTTCAGACCAATTTTATTCGAATCAAATGGATTCTCAGTGGCTTTTTTCAAAACGAGTTAGGTATTTAGTGAAAAGGTACTAATTGGAATACTTTTTGCTGTTAGAAAAACATGCAAAGGACTAAATCAGCCTAAGCGGGGCAATTTGTCGGCTCCTTGAGTGAAAGCAATCTACGGCGTACTACTCAACCACGAAGTGAAGGCGTGATATAGACTTTAGCATTCTTTCCATTCCTTTTTATCACGTATTTAGGTTCAAAAACGAGCGTCCAACTTACGGGCCATAGGCTTTAGGTGGCGTAAGTGGTTTATGATTTGTTACTTATAAATACAGTTAATTTCATTCAATGCCAACAAACTCTCCATAGCAGATAATCGGTCTAATGGATTTGAAAACTTGGTCAACTATGCTTGTTCATGAGCTTAATGTATGAGGCTGATTCTACTAATGATAATATCGTTATGTATGAAATTTTCCTAAAAGAAGAGAAGCTAGACAAACATTTGGGAGGCCCCCCCTTTACTCATGGGATATCTCCCTTGTCCTTGACCTCCCTCTACTTAGGTTATTTCTTCTGCATGGTTTTCCGCAAATCCTATCCTTTCACTTTTACCAGACACTATTGTTCTCTCACACACTTTCTTCTTTGGTTTTAAAAATGTTTGTTGCTGGATGTTTCTTCACTTGAAAATGATGCTTAAGCATCGAAAATAGCCATGTCACTCTTTCTTACATTAATGGCTGTCCAAATTTTATAAAATATTGCAGAACCTTATATGCTGATGACTTGATGATGAAAATCTATTTAGACTTGCAAATGGCTTACTTTCACCAATCGATAAATTGTATAAACCATGATCTAGCTGAAATAAGTAATTGGGGTAAAAATAATTTTCTTGTCATTAATCTGTCAAAATCACAAGCTATCATAATTTGTCTCCCTGAATTGTTAAGCTCTCTGGATGGAAGAAAAATCCCTGAACCCTTACTAGAGAGGCCATTTACCTCATACCATAGATCAGTAGTGAATCTTTGAGTCCATATAACTGAAGATCACTCTTAGGCTTAGCAAGTCATGCACATATGTAAGAAAGTATATTCCTTCCTTCAGTCTCTCAATTGCATAATTTTCTGTCCCCCACCCTTAAAATTTGACATGTAAATTCATTGGTAATGCCACACTTTGATTATAGAGAGATATGGAGACATAGTTTGTCAGGACTTGTCCAGAGAATTAGTTCTTAAGTCACAATGGGCTCAAAATGTGGCGGTAAGATTCATATTTAATTTACCAAAATATGGTCATATTTCCGAAGTAAATGAGAAACTATCCTGGTTAGCTGGAACACCATAGAAAACTACATTATTCATTATTTCCTCTACATAAGTGATACTTCATATGTGCCAGCCAGAATACTTATCATCAGAATTTGTGTGCCTAAATTCCAAGCTTTACTGTTAAACCAGAGGCTGCAATCAATTTCTCAATCCTGATCATAGAACTGGAATCTTTCACAAATCTTTTCTTATAACTGTGAGCAAACTTTGGAATACCCTTCCTGCTTAAATTAAATCTTCAATTTCCATTCACTCCTTCAAAAGAAATTGTCGCACCTTTCTTTTACAAAATAATCGTCCCTGCTAAGGACATTCTAACACACTACAATGCATTACCAATGCTCTAGGTATTCAATACCTAGAGGTATTCAATTCAATACCTAGAGGTTCAATTCTTCTAGGTATTCAATATCCCTATTTCCCTGGATTTCTTCATTATGCTCCTAAGGGCCTTTCCAACTTATTCCTTGCTGCACTGATTAAAAATATGATGCATTTCTCCTTTGTTCATACTTTATCATAATGAATTTTCTAGAGCTTTCTATGTTCTTGCCATATATTTTTAAGTATGTTTATTTTATAACTTTAGGTTATTATTAATTATCTTTTTCCCATATTCTATCTTCTCTTTGAATACTCAAGTTTACCAAGATGTATTCTTTCAATAATTAACATTTGTATTTTTCAAGTAACCTTAATAGTGTAATTTTAGCATTGTATGTGCTTATGATATTACTGACTTGGTCCATTGACAGAGTCCTGAACTTTTATTGAAACACTTACTTTTACAAGTTATTAAGATATTATTATGTATTTGTTTGTCAATTTAACTATATTTTTTATTTCCAGGCTGTAATAAGGGCATCTGTTTTTAAATCTCTTAGTCATTACTCTCAGTAGGTTTGTGTAGGTTTTCTCAACCCCTTCTTTGAGGGTATATTCCTTCTGTGGATATTATTTCCCAAGCTTCACTTAGGTTTTTTAAATCCACAAGTAAATCTTTCCAATATTCTCGACTAAAACATAACTTTTATTATTATTTTATTCACTTTCTTACGTTGAGGATGGGTTAAATGGAGGAAAAGATTCAGAAGTCTCAATTTCACCCAAAATTAAGACGTTATTCGTTTATTTATATTACAATTTTTAGTGTTGGTTGTAGAATTTAATGTGAGTTGGCTGCCTCAGTGAGGACCTCAGGCGGCAGTTCGTGCCACTAAATGTAGATACTGTTCGCCGTGCACACAAAGCATTCCCTAAACAGTGTGGAAGAGACGTGGCATGGTAGTTTAGTGGTTAGGATACCTACCCGGAAAGTGGGAGACTTGGGTTCGAGTCCCCGTCATGTCGCTATTTTCACAGTTGTTATTCCTTGGAATTTAGCTGAACGGCTTCACCATGCAAAGTTAACACCTTTACCTCAATCCTCCCTATTTTCCTTAGGTTATGTAGGAAAGTCAGCCTAAAATGAATGAGTAAAATATGGTAGTAGTAGTAGTAGTATTGTTAATAGCGCTTACACTTCTTTGGTCACTTCGCAAGGAGACTCCCACCGGAAATCGAACCCGGGACCGTTTTCACCGAAGTCGGATAAAAATATGGTATTTAAATTACATCTACATAAGTAGCCTGCAAGCCGCCTTCCGGCGTTGATAGTGTTGTTTATTTATTTTGGTTACATATTTATCAGATAATGCACACACATATTATAACCATTGTGATGTTTACGATTCAAAAATTACTACGTTTGGTGTTGGTTGTGGAATGTAATTTGCGCTTGCGACCAAGGAAATGTTTTTCGCAAATTTTTACGTTTCCGTGTGTTATAATTTTTTATAGTAATGATTTTACAGGCGTATCTTTCAAGCATTCATATGGATAGGGTAATATTTTTAGTTAGCTAAAAATTAGCAAAGAAGTAGTTGAATGTTTTTAACAACAATAAATAAACATGTGGAATTGAAATCGTTGCTGTGAAGTGTAGGAGATACCTTTTGGTGTAGATGGTAGTATGCACCTAAAAAATACTGGTCTGCTGCTTACTTTGTCCTTAGTTAAGTTGTCTACATTACGTTGGTTACTGGTAATATATTTTCCTTCGGCAAGTGTTAGCATGACGGAGCAGAAACTTTCAACTGAGGAGAAAGCAAACGCAATAAATCGTTATAACGCTACAGAACGAATATTCTATGCCGATAGAAATTTAATTCACTATTCCATAGGATCTGCGGTCACACGTGTTAATTATTTGTTTTAAAAAGTGGATAATCTTTTTTTGCAAAATGATATGAAGTATTTTTGCCAATATCTCGTCTGTGCGACATCGACAAATATCACTCATAGTACCTCTAAACCATTCAATTTCACCATCCAATTAATTTGAACGTCAGCTTTTCTGAAAATCTTATAATGAAAAATAATAGCATTTTTCTTAATTGTATCAAATGTTTTTAGTGAATTTTAATGAAAAATTCACCTTAACTTATTCGTCACACATGCCACTCAATATGTATCTTTAATTAATGAATATTTAGCTCACAACTATTCTAGATCCGTGGCTTAACACAGATTCTATCCTATGTTTCATCACTCTCCTTCACCTTGATATAATACTGGTTCAGTTTAGAAATTCTATCGATCAAAATGTAACTATTTCAGAAAAGGGTTACTTTCCCTACCAAGCATTTTTCCTTCACATTTTAATTTTCATTGTGCTCTTTAATCATCATCTTTTAATCAATAAATATCATGCATTCACTTTACTTACTTCTTACCTCATTGATGAATGATCCTTAAAAGAATGTACTTATAATGGTTACTATTGTAATTATAATGGTTGTTATTTATTAATTTTGTTACATTTCTGTACACTAAAGTCAATTGGAAGTATTCATCAGATAGATAGGGGGTAGCATGTGGTATAGAATTCATTGTACGTGCCGTGCGTGAAGGAAATTCATCGAGCAGACGGTGGCTTGGATAATTAAACAGCATTCCATTAATTTCTGTCTCTTCCCCTATCTATTAACTCGTATCTCGTCATCTTCTCCTCTCAACACATATGTCAGCCGGCACGTTATTCTGCCTCGTCCTCTTTTTTTGTTTCCCTTATCTGATTCTGATCTCATCCTTGTTTACGTTCACCCCTCCCTTATCCCATTATTCTCAGTTTCTCTTTTCCCTTCCTGTTATTGCTTTTCTCAGTGTACGTTGAGAACTGATTCTGCATCTATACTCCAAAAGCACGTCTAGCCTCATAACTCAGCGGGGAGAAATAGGATTGGAAAGTCTGCCTAAGAGATAGATTTGTTATTGACGATGACATACACCCAGATGGTTTATCTTGGTTGAATCTAGCTTCGCATTTCATCCCATCAACGATTTTCTGACTCAGAAACTCCCAGACGAGAACTGATTACTCGAAAGGATTTCCTCATTGAACCTAATTCCTCACTAAGAAGGTCTCTGTAGGTTTAAGGGATAGTTTTAGCGATGTAAATGATCTATGAAAGACGAATAATTTCGTAACTATTATTCCATAAAGTCAAGGGATGGCAAATTCAATTTCGAATGTGCTAAACTGTAGCATATATATTACAGTAAGGAACTTGCGTGCCACTCTGATTCTGTTATGGGGACATTGTTTACGTTTGCATGTTAATGAAGGTCACAAAACTTATTTCTGTTTAATAACTGTTAATGACGTATATAATTTCACACTTTATTTCTGAGTTTAAAGATTTTATTCCTACAAAATATGGTGAAACTGTACTACGAATTGGAACCTATTACCTAACTCTTTACACCGTGGACAATTCAGAATACCTATAGAGAGACGGACATGCAGACAGAAAAAGTCTGACTGTACCGCGACTCAAACCCAGGTCTCCTAATTTCCGGTTGGTTGCTCTATTCATGGAGCTATCTGGCCGGAACATTTAAACATGCCGCTCGGGAGACTTCTTAGACAAGAGCGGTGAGATTTTGTTCGCCTGCGAGGCACTGGCCATACAATGTGCAGTAAATGTGCTTCCGTTGAGGATAACGCAAGGGAAAGAGTTATGGTGTCTTGAATTCTCAACTCAAGATAGTTGAAATTTGCACAAGGTTTTAAGATATTATAAATGTGGTATTATGGTTGGATTGAATGTCGCTTTGTGGGTTTTCTGCATTCTTGGTTGCGTCTAGCCAGATCTTTGATTACTTTTAACACATATCATAGGTGGCTTGTGAAACATTTTCCCTTTCTATAAGCCGTGATAAATAGATGGCATTGTAGCGTCCCTCCAACGTGTTAAGTATTTA
>KZ309543.1:60352-73287 GCA_000376725.2 Ladona fulva
TTAGCGACCATGGTTTCGACGCGTCGCGTCATCATCAGGCAAAGTACAAAATATATCGTCCCATATATATAGTCAAGGAGGGGTAGGGTAGGCTAGGTGGGGAGGGTCTTGGGAGGAGAGGGATTTGACAACGGAGGAATGGATTGGGGAGGGAAATGGTGAAAGGTAGTTATTAATAATTTTCAAGTTTGGAGAAGCAATTGTTTTCAGGATTTCCAATTGTTCCTTGGAGTTCATGGAACGTCATTTTCCCTCGAAATGAAGGTATTCCATCTCACACTTACAAAGGTGGCCGGAATCTAAGAGATGGCATGCCATTTGCGAAGCCTCCGGGCGATTGTTGCGGAAGGCACCCTGGTGTTCCTTCTTCCTCTTTTTGAAACTTCTCCCGCACTGTCCGACGTAGGCCACAGAACAATCCTCGCACCTCAAACGGTAGACACCGCTCCTCTCCGCGGGGTCCAACCGGTCCTTGTAATCTGCAATCCTCAAGTGGTTAACCGCTTGAGGATTGCAGATTGGACAATGCAGCAGTGAAGGATGGAGAAGATTAGCTACAGCATAACATAGACGAAATCTTCTACGCATGTTTCGTGACCACTGCGTAAATTCTCAATTTCCTAGTTCATCTTGATTTTTTATCAATCTTCATTAACATCTAGCGGTTTATATTGTTGATTTTTGCGGTATAAACTAAGCTCTTGTGAGTTAGAAAACTTTCTCCTATTTTATAGATTATTACCATATTTTTTTATTAATTACCAATTATTATTACTTAACCTTAATTTACCATTTCTTTCTCTATTCTCATATCTCACCAATATAAAAGGAAATTCATCTTGGTCTATTTTCATTGTAATTAGGACCGAACCTTGCATTTTATACTAACCTCTCTTTTGCGACTTTATTTGTCGTAGATTTTTCAGGACGTAATCTCCGCAAAAGATGAGTTCTGTCTGATGGTACTTAAACAGCATTATTTTGTTGATAATTTGCTTATTTTTTAAAAATAAGTACAAATCTTTCAAAATTTTTTAATTATTAAGTTAAAGTTTCATTCATTTGAAATTTTCGAAAAGTTATACTTAACGGAAAGGCATTGCTATTGTTCCTGCGTTATCACAATGACTCTAATAATTAACAAAATGCATTGCACAAAAAAGCGAAATAAACCGTAGATAAATACCTTTTGTAATGGACTGATACATCAATAAATGCCATTACTATTAATTTCCAATGTTCACACATCCTCCAGATATGAAGATAAAGAGAAAAACACTTCTACGCTATACCACAAAAGGTTTTTTATTACACGACCATGGTTTCAACCCGTTGGGTTCACACACTTCACACTTCAAACAGAGCATATATATAAGAAGGCTGGAGGGAGGGGGGGTGTAAGTGGGTGGGAAGAGGGCGGTTAGGAGGAAGGGTGTGCTAGGGCTTTGACCGTCGCGGAGAGGATGGGGGAAGGGGAAAGGAACCAATGGTCATTGATGGTAAGGGCATTAGGGCATGAAAGGGTTTTAAGAATTTCCAATTTTTCATAAGAGTTTAAGGCATAGCCTTTCTTTTGAAAATGGAGATTCTATTTTCCATGTGCAATGTTGATTTAGCTCAAGTAGGTGATTAGCCATTTGGGACACTTCCGGGTGACTACTGCGAAAGGCCGCTTCGTATTCCTTCCTTCTTTTGGTAAAAGGGCGCCCGCACTGACCTGTGTAAACCCCTGGGCAGTCGTCGCATCTTAATCTGTAGACGCCGCTCCTCTGGATTACTGGACGTATCCTATTGTCCAGTATTCCAGAGGAATACTGGACAATACTGTAGAATCTAGTAAGGCGTCCAGTATCCAGAAGTAATCCAGTATTCCAGAGGAATCCTGTATTCCAGTATCCAGTATTCCAGAGGAATACTTAATATAATACGTCTGGAATTACTTCTGGATAGTGGACGCCTTACTGGATTCTACAACCTCCAGGTATACAACGTTTATACGATTGAGTGAATACTTCTGTTGAGAGGCGTGGCCAAGGTAAACCGTTTCTGTGGTTCGAACCATCTCATGAGACAAAGCCAAGGTAAAATAAACCACACTAGAGGATGAATTCCTTATAGAAGGGTCGACATTTTTGGTAAGGAAGACAGTATAGAAGCCAGCTGTAAAGCAACTATAATTACTAGACACCGAAGTTACCGTTTTCAGGATGAGTTAACACAGTAGGTACAATTTTCAAAAACTTAAAATTTAGCTTATATATTCATTTACAAACAGAAACCAATCTTACGCTTTATTTACCATACTGACTACCAAGTACCACTTCTGATCATATAGTTTATGAGGCGAAAGGCTCTGTACCATACTGCTCTCATAATTGAAAAAATATTGGGCATATTGTATCAATTAAATATTTATCTTCTGCGAATTTTTTATGTACTAAACTACACTACTACTTATGTACTACTACTCCACTCTTTTATTGTGTCCATCTGTAACTTTTCAGTCAGCGTCTCAGATTTCATGTGCATTGGCAACAATTTCATTCAGCATTGACAGGATTTGGAAGGCTTCCAAATGGTGGGTTCTGTGCCTCACAACACCTTCATTAGGAAGGTGACATTAAAACCCCATTGTGCCCAAATAATAGTTATATTAATGTTGTTTGTCATTACACTCAATCTTTGTGAATATCTATAGTAAACGGCCAGGGCATTAACCTAAAATAAATAGATGAGAATACTTGAAACAACGCAACCGAAATGTATCTTAAAAAGAAACAGCTGAAGAGTTTTCTCGATGATTATTGAATGGCTTAAACCCCATACATATTTCCGGGAACCATATGTGGAAGTACGTATTACAGTCTCAATCAAATCTATTATCATTATGCACGTTTAAAAGTAATGCATTAATGGCATAATTTGTCAATCGGGTATAATTCTGTTCTATTCGTTGATACTCATCTTCTATCATACGTTTATCTCTTAGTTTGAAGCATTTTGAAGCAAAAGTAACATTCTGAAGAAACTTGTATAAAGTATATTTCAGCCTTGGAAGACATGCTGGAAACTGTCCTTTAACATCTTTTGAACCTCCTCCACCTCTTTCAAAACAGCCGCTGAAACGCTTTTGGAGTCGTAATGGTATCAGATATTTGGTATTTAGGTAGCGGAGAAAAAATTGGGTAACCACGCAATGACGTTACATTATAATTCGAATTACCTAATCTTAAAATGGAACGGTTATTTGACACTTGGGATAGCATTCAGGTATTAATTGCATAAATTTGAATGGTGGCGCTATTTTATCCCTATAATGGCTGGCGGATACATGTAATATGTTTGCCTTTCTATATTCAGGCTTACCTAAGCCGAATAAATCGAAAAATGAAAACAAATTAAAAAATTCAAAGAAAGAAAAATCATTTTCTATATTTGATTAAATTAATATTAAAATTCAGGCATTTCAAAGACGATTAACGAATCAGTTAGGATACTGTAAACAGTATCTAGAAAATAATCAACAGTATAATTTCGCTCAATCTAAATACTTTCTCCTGAAAACTTATATCAAATTTTGGATTCCATAATCCTCGCAATATTTTAAAATTATTTTAGAATTAAATTAATCGCAGTAGTAGTTTCCAACCCTCCTCTCCTCCTACTGCGCCACCCCTACCCGTTGTCTGAGCACAAAAAGGTTTGCAGGCCACCAAATCGTCCTCTCTTCTGTTGACTGCTGAAGGGCACGGTTCGACCCTGATCGAAGACAACTCTCACCTCACCTCGCCGTACGGAGGACGTTGCCTGGCGTTGAAGATCTTATCGAATAGAGTTCGTCGCCTCTTTTTGTGAGTCTTATTAAAGATACCAGTGTTAAAGGTATTACACGTTTCTCGTTAATTTAGGTCGTAGTGTGCTTTAATTAATTTTTATGATGGTTCACCAGTTTCCAATATCATCACGGTTATTTGTTAATGTGAGGTAAATGAGTTAACCGCGTGGTGTTCATATCATCGAAACTGTAATTTCGTTTAGGCGAATGATCTCATCGCAGGGATTTTGATTTAAGCTACACCATTGTAACCGAGTTGGTTAACCGAATGTCGCGGTTATATCTTAAAGATCTTTTTAAAAGGAAANTGTCCACTCAATTGAAATTGGCCTTTACATACAAGTTATCTAAGTGGCAGCATTGTTGTTTATCAAGGTCACAAAAGATGAAGAGAAACCGATGGACATGCAAAAATAAGATTACCAAAATTCACAACCTGAAATTTTTTCATACATAGAAAACAACAA
The DNA here is from genome assembly GCA_000376725.2 of Ladona fulva. Taxonomy (NCBI): domain Eukaryota; kingdom Metazoa; phylum Arthropoda; class Insecta; order Odonata; family Libellulidae; genus Ladona; species Ladona fulva. The sequence goes on from KZ309543.1 coordinate 64,655, forward strand.
TTTATATGAGACAAAAGCTGTAATAGAAAAACTTGTAGAACAATGAAGAGCACATTGCTTGCAAAGGATTATGCTTCTGATTCTACGATCCTGCTTTTATACGTTCTTTTATTTACCTAATTTCTGTTCTCTACTCAGAATTATTTAACTGATATTAAAATATAATTGTAGTCAATATTCAGAAGAGGAGGAATATTTTAATACAACAGCAAGAATCTGATTCACCTGGTATAATTAAGGGTTATATCCCAATATCATCATATTTTAGGCCTTATTAATCCTTTTACCCCATCACTAACTTAAATAAATTTACTTTCATGAAACTCTTATTTGAATTATTGAATAAAATTGCAATTATAATCCCAATATTGCTTCGTTGATGTTATTCATGAAATACAATTTACCACACACTACTATTCTCAGCAGATATTGAATTATTATGACTAAGTTGATGATGAAATGGTCAACAGAGAACACTTAACTTATTCCATGCTAGTCCACCAGTTCCTCAATGGAAATTTCAAATTTAGATAATAGCAGTGGAAATCATTCACAAGTGGAGTGATAACTGAAAATAGCTTTGTTGAAACTATTCTATTATGACTGTCCACTCAATTGAAATTGGCCTTTACATACAAGTTATCTAAGTGGCAGCATTGTTGTTTATCAAGGTCACAAAAGATGAAGAGAAACCGATGGACATGCAAAAATAAGATTACCAAAATTCACAACCTGAAATTTTTTCATACATAGAAAACAACAATTTATATGAGACAAAAGCTGTAATAGAAAAACTTGTAGAACAATGAAGAGCACATTGCTTGCAAAGGATTATGCTTCTGATTCTACGATCCTGCTTTTATACGTTCTTTTATTTACCTAATTTATGTTCTCTACTCAGAATTATTTAACTGATATTAAAATATAATTGTAGTCAATATTCAGAAGAGGAGGAATATTTTAATACAACAGCAAGAATCTGATTCACCTGGTATAATTAAGGGTTAGAGAAAAGTAGATAATTCTGAGTAATCTAAAAAGACAGTTTAGGCTCATTGGCAAAGAATTGGTTATTACGTAGAGTCATTTTCTTTGCTGTATTGGATGAAATTTAATTATTTATTCTCCACTAATAAGTCGGAAATTTACTCCGGCCATTTTGGCAAATTGTCATTATTTAATCCATAAATGGTATTCTTATTGGTGAAAAGTAAAAGCAGTTATTTCTAGAAGCATTTAANATATATTAAATATCAAGTAATTTTTGACTGCATGGATTAACTTATTTATGATTGACGATCCCCAATGGGATTAAGTTCAAAATTGCACACAGGTACATAATTATAAAATGTATGTAAATTAGCTACACGAAATACAAAATTCTTGGTTTATATTACCTTAGTAATCTAATAGCCAGTTCGCTCTGGACTATACGGATACTTCGCCAATCGCTCGATCTCAGAACTCAGATGAGGGATGATAAATGCTGATAAAGGTTAGCATATTCTCCAACTATTTCTCGTTAGCTGCGAAGCTTTCCAGGTACAAAACGAACTGCGAAACTGACAGATACCTTTCCCCTCGTAGCGCCAAGTTTGAATACTAGCAATTCATCCTTAATTTATCCACTGCAAAGAATACTAATCGCTTAATTGACGGATATAGAGTGGGAGTGATCGCCTCCCTTTTGATGATTTTGCAACATACAATTTATTTTCACGGCAGAGCTAATTGTTTCTTTGATGGCTTTACATAAAATGGATTTATCATAAAAATGCCATTCTTCATTCGACTGGAAAGAATCAATGCAGTAACATTGTTGTTACTTTAAAATGTACAAATGTGTACCAATAATTTATCATCCTGAACTACTATTTCTAGATCAATTCGTATAGAGTTGAGCCTGACGTTACTAAAACTCCCCTTTCGAAAATGCTGAAGGTAATCGTATATTTCTGACGTATTATCATGACGTAATTGAATTAAAGGCAGTGGGAGAAAGTACAAAGAGTGGATGTCGAAGTCCGAAATAGGTGGGGGTTGGAGGAGACTCGAGTATTTGTCTGATGAGTGCATGCTGATTTAGCATGCAAATTCTCGCCACTTCGCATTAGATTCGAAGGAATTTTTCCCAAGAAAATTTTACTATTTATTAGGGAAGTGAAGGAATCCTATCAGCAAGGACACAATTCGCCTTGGTTATTTCGTAATAGTAATAGGACTTAACGCCAATACTCTCAGTTCGAAAGATCTACGTTCTTGGGACTGATACGGTTTTTTGTGACTTGTCTTCAAACGCAATGTGATTTTCGAGAATAACGCACCACAGTGGAAAAGTAAACATTTTGAGAAAATATTTGCGTCGGCCTCGTGAGAGCGAATTTTTCTTCGGCAAAAAATATCGACTGTATTCTTCAGGGAAATTTGGCTTCTCACTCTAATTTCAATTAACGGCTATTCATTTCTCGCCGTCGATTTCTTACGACCTTCCGATGCTGATCTAATGCTATTACGAGAGCTGTAATGCTTCTCATCGGAAAACTCATGGCTTAATAATGTACGGAAGATGTATATTTTCAATTATAATTAATAATAATGTCAAACCATTTCACTTTAAACTGTTTTAATAGTTGATTTGAACGCTGTAATTTCTAATATTTGTAGGCACTATTACTATGTTTTGATCGGAAAGAAAATTGAAACACGGCTGTTAATGAATTAGAGGTTTAAAGGTTAAATGAAACGATAAATTGTAGAATTTACACGTTGAAAATCGATCGTTGATTATAAAGAAACTTGCAAGGAGCAACAAACATTCGACACGTGCTTCCGCCGTCTTGAAAGAATTGAGGGTAAATAGGCACACTATTGGCGTAAATTTAAGAGAGAAGTAAATGAACATATCCTTCGTCACAAAAATACGAATATACGAATCGATGGAAATTAATAGCTTTAACGATATATTCTTTCGTGGGAGTTATTCTTTACATTTTTTGTAAAATCTGTTGGGAGTAGAATAAAGGAGAGAATTTTAAAGTGTACCATACGATAGTGTGCTAGTAGTAGCTTACAAGAAGACGCCTGACAACTCTAGGCAAAGAATATTTAGGCTCCTTTACACATTATCCTTCTAATATTTCTATAAAAGACAATTTTTAATGTCTAAAATACTAAGTTATGAAAAGTCAACCTCTGGACCTCCTCCTAAGATGCGAGGGAATTTTTCGAACGGAGCTTGGGAGGGATTTGGGGGATTTTTAGAATGGGAGCTGCCTGCCGTTTATTGCCGTTTTGATACTTATTTGCTTACCATCCCCCACCTTTGCCCTAACCGCAACTCCCCGTTACCATCTACTAGTTGTTGGGGAACTCAACAGCAGCGATTTTTCGAGCTAAATAGATAGCGGAAGAAATGGCTCCTTTGAATGACATGCAATACCCTTGATTATATGTGTTTCAGATTTTATATGTATTTATAAAAACATTTCGTTTTTCAATAAAGGGAAATAAATTCTATAATTGTAATACAATACTACGAACTCCATTTGGTGTTGGAATGACAAGAATTACTACCTTAAAAATTTAATTTTCACGACTTTAACCGAATACAAAGAGAATTATTAATCGATATGTTATATTCGTCATACTAGTGGCGCAGCGAAGGGGGAGGGTTTCAGGGTTACACCCCCTCCCCCCTATGAAGGTTAAATTCTTTAAGAAAGATATCACATGTAATCTAATCCCCAAGTCTCGGAAATATCAATTATTTTGCTACATAACCGTGCAAGTTTCTCGTTTTACATTCAATTAATGTTTTTGAAGGGATTTTTTAAAAACATATCTTGTAAGATGTAGCGAGTTTGATTATCCCAGCCAGGTAGGCATATTTTAGTTCTCTCAACTATCTCGAACCGCATCCATAGATATATCCTATCTGCACTACTGCGCCATACAACTTGGTTCACCTTTTAACTCTGTCAATACTGAATTACTTTTGTAGATACCCATATCAGTTTATTATTATACTCATTCTCGTTATTCAGCAAGGTTAGGGTCATGTGTGCCTCTCTTACACCCAAATTCTGAAGCCAAATATGGTACAGCACATACGATTTCAAAGTTTACAATTTAAATACAGAAACAAAACGAATAGTTGAACAAAATGAAAAGAATAAAAAATGGAGAAAGAAAGGTGGGGTGTGGAGGAAAAATCCTCTGCTGAAGGCCTTCAGGGAAAATCGTACGGTGCGGGAAAAAGAATTAGCTGACGGGAATAACCTTCAGTGAAAGCTAAATAATTTATTGAGACGAGAGAGTCAAAGTGTAAGAAAAAGTGGCCGGTGGAATGTTTACATGCGTTACTTATTATACTTTTGCTCCTGCGTTGCAACTGTCAATACTATCATATTGTATACTAACGAATACTATATTATATACTAACGAAAAAAGCGTTGGATTTTCATTGAGATTTCAATTAACAGAAAAATAATCGTTTAGAAATACCAGTACAGCGTGTACGAGAGTTCTTCTACTTTTAGAGTGGAGAGCATAATGGTAAAAGCATTAAAGGTTATTAAATTGCCTTCAGCATTTTCGGCAAATTGGGCAGGGTTGGTCAACCTTTCATAGCTCTTGCGTCAATTATTTCATTTTAATTTGAAATGCGGCATACAAACCATTATGATGCGCCCTGACCTATTGTAATTAACTGTAGTAATAAACCATTGGAATAAACTATAGTTATAAAATATAGTAATTAACTGTAGTAATTGCACTCTCTAGTAGGTTATGCAATGTGTATAACCAATAGTTATAACGATGTGTGTATGTGTTTGTATAGAGATGCATAAAGTGTGTACGAAATATATTTTCAATTTATTCTCAGGGTTATTAGAGCGCCACTTATAATGTGAAATGTGTAAGTAATGTGCCACTTTTGAATAATGTACCATAGACTGGCCATCTCTGTCCTAGGGGATGGTTGATCGGCCCACTGGCACTGAAACGGCGAAAGAATTTGGGAAGGAATTCCTGGATTTAAATTCTAGTGTCAACGGATCCTTTAAGGATATGAAAGATATGAGCGAGTTGATGTCTGCGCAAGAATAAGATCAACTCAAGACGTAAACAGATGCCTAGGTTACTCATCTTGTCCATCATCATCGGGAATAGTGCCTTTGGACGAGGAAACAATTTCGGTTATTCCATCAAGCCACCGGCATTTCAAAATTTCTGACCTCGCACTCTCTTTACTGTCTTCCACGATGATTAAATGGCGTGGTATCTTCTCTCAACGCAAATCCAACTCTTGCGTGATTGATGCCTTGAAATTACTACTTAAACTCGTTTGAAAGTTTTGGGATTTCATATCCTGCTCGAAATTTCGAAAACTACGGGGTAACAAATTATGCGTTTCACGAAAATGTGAGTCAGACCGTCTACGTATGTATGTATAAGGTCAGTCTGCCGGGGGACATGTCGAACTCTGAGATAATCTGTTCCAACCGTAAAATTTATCATAGAAAATCTTCCTAGATAATTTGACGATAGGGGATATGATTTACAGGAGTCATTTGGGCGTCGGAAATGGATAAATATGCTTTCAAACATGCATTTCCGGGGCTATTAAATATGCTGCAATCATATGCGATTTTCGTTCTCATATATATTAAATAATACAGGCTTCACGAACTATGTTTTGATCGGAAAGAAAATTGAAACACGGCTGTTAATGAATTAGAGGTTTAAAGGTTAAATGAAACGATAAATTGTAGAATTTACACGTTGAAAATCGATCGTTGATTATAAAGAAACTTGCAAGGAGCAACAAACATTCGACACGTGCTTCCGCCGTCTTGAAAGAATTGAGGGTAAATAGGCACACTATTGGCGTAAATTTAAGAGAGAAGTAAATGAACATATCCTTCGTCACAAAAATACGAATATACGAATCGATGGAAATTAATAGCTTTAACGATATATTCTTTCGTGGGAGTTATTCTTTACATTTTTTGTAAAATCTGTTGGGAGTAGAATAAAGGAGAGAATTTTAAAGTGTACCATACGATAGTGTGCTAGTAGTAGCTTACAAGAAGACGCCTGACAACTCTAGGCAAAGAATATTTAGGCTCCTTTACACATTATCCTTCTAATATTTCTATAAAAGACAATTTTTAATGTCTAAAATACTAAGTTATGAAAAGTCAACCTCTGGACCTCCTCCTAAGATGCGAGGGAATTTTTCGAACGGAGCTTGGGAGGGATTTGGGGGATTTTTAGAATGGGAGCTGCCTGCCGTTTATTGCCGTTTTGATACTTATTTGCTTACCATCCCCCACCTTTGCCCTAACCGCAACTCCCCGTTACCATCTACTAGTTGTTGGGGAACTCAACAGCAGCGATTTTTCGAGCTAAATAGATAGCGGAAGAAATGGCTCCTTTGAATGACATGCAATACCCTTGATTATATGTGTTTCAGATTTTATATGTATTTATAAAAACATTTCGTTTTTCAATAAAGGGAAATAAATTCTATAATTGTAATACAATACTACGAACTCCATTTGGTGTTGGAATGACAAGAATTACTACCTTAAAAATTTAATTTTCACGACTTTAACCGAATACAAAGAGAATTATTAATCGATATGTTATATTCGTCATACTAGTGGCGCAGCGAAGGGGGAGGGTTTCAGGGTTACACCCCCTCCCCCCTATGAAGGTTAAATTCTTTAAGAAAGATATCACATGTAATCTAATCCCCAAGTCTCGGAAATATCAATTATTTTGCTACATAACCGTGCAAGTTTCTCGTTTTACATTCAATTAATGTTTTTGAAGGGATTTTTTAAAAACATATCTTGTAAGATGTAGCGAGTTTGATTATCCCAGCCAGGTAGGCATATTTTAGTTCTCTCAACTATCTCGAACCGCATCCATAGATATATCCTATCTGCACTACTGCGCCATACAACTTGGTTCACCTTTTAACTCTGTCAATACTGAATTACTTTTGTAGATACCCATATCAGTTTATTATTATACTCATTCTCGTTATTCAGCAAGGTTAGGGTCATGTGTGCCTCTCTTACACCCAAATTCTGAAGCCAAATATGGTACAGCACATACGATTTCAAAGTTTACAATTTAAATACAGAAACAAAACGAATAGTTGAACAAAATGAAAAGAATAAAAAATGGAGAAAGAAAGGTGGGGTGTGGAGGAAAAATCCTCTGCTGAAGGCCTTCAGGGAAAATCGTACGGTGCGGGAAAAAGAATTAGCTGACGGGAATAACCTTCAGTGAAAGCTAAATAATTTATTGAGACGAGAGAGTCAAAGTGTAAGAAAAAGTGGCCGGTGGAATGTTTACATGCGTTACTTATTATACTTTTGCTCCTGCGTTGCAACTGTCAATACTATCATATTGTATACTAACGAATACTATATTATATACTAACGAAAAAAGCGTTGGATTTTCATTGAGATTTCAATTAACAGAAAAATAATCGTTTAGAAATACCAGTACAGCGTGTACGAGNGATCCTCCATTACCATCAAATTTCTCACGTGCATAAATTATGAATTGCTATTGAAGAATGAACGTAAACACTCTCTCCAGACACGTCTGTGACTCTGCTAGGAATTTTCAACGAGGACAATGTGAGGAGCTATTCAACTGATGAGAAATGATTGCCAACCCGAACTGATTTTACATCTTGCATGACATGGTTTCCTTTTGTTTCTTCCTCGAAATACTTCTTCAAGAAGGAAGATATAATTCCCGCATCATCGGTGCCAAGTCCAGCCCTCCTGATTGAGGTGTCGACGTCGGTGCTTATGTTATCGAAGCGCATAAAATAAACCAACAGATTTCGATGAAATATTTACCGATTCATTCGCACATGCGGTTGGGGAATGGAGCAGAAAATTTGAGGTTTTGTATCATACTGCATTCCCTTCCAACGACGCGCATAAATAAATTTTCACCAAAATAATCTTTACCTTAATACCTACATTTTTTTCCTGGTAATTTCTCTTCTGGTTCTTCTCCTATCCATATTTTCCCCCGCAAATTTTCCTTTTAGAGAAAATCTAATTCAGTTGTCCTCTCCTCTCTGATTTCACTTGGTAGTCCAAATATTTCCTGATTTAGTTCTCGTTCTCTTCAATCACCCTTCGAACTTTTCCGGGCGGCGTATACTTATAAATTTTCTGTGATGTTAATCTTTCAAGAATTGAATGACTGAGATGAGCTAACACCGCAGATTCACAAGTCAAGTTGTATATAATATAAAACTGTAGCACGGACGTGACAAATTTATGTGTAATTAATTGTTTTCATACCCTCATGAATTATTCTTCTACTTTTATTCAGCAAAGTTTTCATTTAATTACCCTAAAAATAAAAAAAAATATGATCAAATTTATCAATTTTTATGTATATTTATATACATATCTGGAACAAATTTTAATGATATAAAGCAGAAGAGGAGCGACAAATAATCGATTAATGTGGCAGGTTGTGTGTGGAACCTCAAAAAACGGACGCGCGCCTTAGTTTCAACATTCCATGCTCTAGAACAAGAGTTGTGCTTAAAGCATTCTGGCTCAGCGAAGCAAGGGTGAACTACA
>APVN02032158.1:0-67553 GCA_000376725.2 Ladona fulva
ACACGTTGAATATGTATTGAATCTATATTTGAAAACTCTAACTCATATACAAAATGCCTCCATGAGAATAACCTCAAACTTAAACACAAATGTTCTACTTAATCATCCCATTGAGTTGATACTACTCCAAAGGTATCCCAAGACTGAGAATTCGTGTTAAAGATATTCGTGTTAATGAAGAAACGTTGAAAAATACTTTAATCTCGTCTAGTCTATTCTATAAAAATTACACAGACACGTAGATATACACCCATACACGAATAAAAGTAGGTACATCGAAGATAATTTCGAGTTTGTTAATTTTGTAGTATACCTAATGTTCCATTCGCATCTTAGCCGCTCGCAAGCTGACGTGATGTATTGCTTAGCTGCATCTCAAAGTCTACGAAATTAGATTATTAAAAATGCACCAATATTGAATTATGTGTCTGTATACTGTAGAATATATTTGAGAAACACGTAGACGAAATCAGTCTGCGATACTTCGATAATTTATAAAGCTTTGCCTAATTAATTCTAATCTTCCAGCAAAATCTTACCCACAAATTGCTTTTATTTCTATTCAGCGGTCTTTATTATTAAACATAATTTCAGACACCATCATTAATGGTTATTAGTCAGTAGATGCATATATGTATTACTCCTGTCGTGAATTAAATTAAAAGACGGCGCCGCTGGTGGCATTTTAGCCTCTAATCCATCACTCTCAATTCGAAGCAAAGGCATTCTCGGAAGAGAGAAGTCATTTTGAGAAATATATTAGAGGGAGCTTATTGGCGTCTGCGGTAGGGCTTAGGAAAGCAGAAAAAACAACATCTCCGCTCCAACGCACTCCACACCTGCCCTCCTTCTTCCCTCCACAACCCTTCGTCTTTCCCCCTATGCCTTCCATCCATTAAGAACCCTTCCACACTCATCGACTGCGAAATGTGCTGGGATATTAACGACCAAGGAGAAGAGAGGAAGCGGCAGATAGAAGAAGGACTGGAAGAAAGGAGAAAGTAGAAAGAGAAAGCGTCGAAGAGAATATTCGAAATACTTTCTGATAGCACTTTTTGTATGTTCATGTATTTATTATCTACGAACTCGAATCACTTACACAATGGCTATGTACTGTAATGTACTCTATACACTATTATTTTTTTTAGATGATCTATGAGCTCTGTGGGTTTACGTTTTTTATTTGTTGTATTTAATTGCATGTTACTGTCTCTTTGTTATGAACTTATTGATCACGTTCTTTAATACATTGCATTGACTACGTATCTTTATCTTTACCATAGAGTATAGGTTTTAAATTATTCAATGGATTGGTTTTTCGTATTTAATTAATATATTTCTATGCTAATCCTGAAAATTTTAAGTTCTTCAGCATCATGAGCCTCATTTACTGCATTTTGATTTATTGTCAAATGCTCAAATTAAAACTATGGAAAATTCAGCATTCCTTTAAAAGCTTTCAACTAAACTACTCCAGTTATTGAATCTGAAATAGATTTGAAATCACAGTTGAAGGACCTAAACAAAGAAAGATTACCTAATGATTTATGTATGGATCATGAGCAGTCCCATAGGGATAATCTAATTAGATTAGATTTTAAAATGATGGCAGCTCCCTAATGTAATTGCAGCCTTTATTAAGTCTCAGTGTCTTTTAAGAATTTAGAATCTTTATATAATATTAACTATGATAATTCCATATTTTTTCTATCATAAGAGTGAAAATGACTAATTTGGAATCTATAGACTTTCTTGATTACAATCGTGGAATACCTAAATTTAAAAATCCATACCAATATTACTTCTGATCAAAGATTAAAACTTTGACGGATATTCGATTAGAATTTAATTTATTACACAAGGGCACTGCATAATCAGATTCTTAGACTGAGGCTTAGAGGAAGGAACTAATGAGAACTCGATTTGAATGATCAAGAGAGAAAATAACATTTTTCTATGCATCAAGAATCGCAAAGTTCAGATGAAGGGATTAAAGCATAAAAGAGAGGGTTAGAAAAAGTATGCATTTAACATGTGTATTTTCTTAATGAGAACTGGTCATGCTTAAAATGCCCTAAGAGAACACCTCAGCTTCAGCATCCCCCATAGGATGGCTAATATTATATTATTTCAGAGAGATGAATCATTTAAACCCAAAATTTCGTTGACAAATGTATGCTACACACACGGGTGTCTCGAAAGCATATGAAATTAACTCATACGAATTTAACGGCAACGTTCAGGATTTGCTCGCATCGAAATGTGATGAGTCCCGCTTTCTTTTCGTAAGAATATGGTAACCCTACAAGACCAGTCGGGTAGTTTCATTCCTTTCCTTATCATTAGTCTGTGGTCATTCAAGGTTATACCGGGAAGAAGTTGACTATAGCTTGGCGTAGGCGTGCGGATAAATTGAACTTTAAGAAAGTATGTTATTAAACGATACACTGAAATTAGAGTGCTATTTTAATCAGTCTATGAGGACATCATGACCATTTTCTTACTTATGGTATGTTAGAGGGGTTTCCGTAATGAATGCGTTCATTTCATGGGCGTGAATCAAGCATTTATGTATTCCTTAAGAGAGAAAGTCGGATGGTTTGCTTTCACATCAAGAGTCTTCCTTATCATAACTCAGGTACTGTATGTTATTTGTGGAAATTATATTCATTTACCCCTTTGTAGACGTATGATTCATAATCTATTTCGTAGATAAAGATAAATTACCTCTTCAGTATTAGAATACGTAGTAAAACTTAAGTAGATATCGCCTTGTTATATCTTATAATTGGATTTTTATTACTTTAGTTTTTATAAGATCCATTAAAACGCAATATGGTCCTCCATTAGTGAAACGAGCGACAGTTTTGATGATGACTTGACTCGTATACAACGTCTTCATAGTATTATATTTTAATTATTTTCGTTTTTGGCCTCAATGATTTTATCTCGTGTTTTGACGGTTGCGACTGGGTTCCTGTTCATTTATTGTATATATTTTGCGCTTTTCGTTTTACTATTACATCTAATGAGATTAATTCATTATTTCAAAAATAAGGAAAGGGACGAGGAAAACCGCACAAGCAGATAGCCTAATATACTTCAAAACTGTCACAAGAGGGTCAGGTTTGACACGTTAGGACCACGTAGTTTTATAAAATATATACCGTGCCTCACCCTTCGAAGCCCAACCCTTTGTTTTTTTTCTTACATAAAATATTTTATTCTGACATGCATAGAAAGATGCAATGAAGATGGGAACGTGGAATGTACGAACGCTACTGAAAGCCGGAAAACTGTGTGAAGTGAAAGACCAGATGAATGATGATGAAGAATGATATAGATGTATTAGGTCTATGTGAGACAAGGTGGGAAGGAATTGGATATTTCTACAGCGATGAGTTCAGAGTAATTTATAGTGGTGAGAAAAGAGGCAAGAATGGAGTGGCAGTTATAATAATGGGGAAATGGTCGAGTAATGTTTGCAATACTTATCATGTCAGTGACCGGTTAATGATGGTTAAAATAAACAGTACACCTGTGGACTTGGTAATAATTCAGACGTATTTCCCAACATCAGCTCATGACTTAGAAGTAGTGGAGAGACTGTATGACGATATCGAAGAAGTTTTAAAACTGACTTAAGCAAAAGATAATGTTGCAATAATGGGCGATTTTGATGCAGTAGTGGGATCTAATACAGGTAATAGGACAGTAAGAAACTTTGGCTTGGAGGAAATAAATGAAAGAGGTGAAAAATTGGTAAATTTCTGCAATAGAAATCATGCCACAGCTACCCAGGTACAGACATAGTGACCATATACTGGTGCTAGCCAAGTGCAAAATTAGATTTAAAAGAACCAAGATATCTGTCAATAAGAAATGGAGAGTAGAAGGATTGAAAGAAGAAGCAACAAAGAACTAATAAAATAGTTAATGAAAGTGACAAACCGATGCAGTGGAGTAATATTAATATGGGGATGATTGAAGCAACAAATACTAAACCCAATTCAGGAAAGGAATAAGCTTAGGAAGGAAAAAAATTTAAACGATTACAAAATTATTTTTTTATGTAGGGATGTTGTATGTTAGGAAAACTTTATAATGAATAAATGTTAAGATGTTGAGATTAAGGAATTGAACTCTGTATTCTCTATAATACTAGTGTTTCACATAGCACAATTTCACATAATGTAGCCAAAGTTGATTAATGTAACTTTCCATTATGCAAGGGTTAAGTATAAACATCACATTTAACATGTTCAAGCTTTGTAAATTGGCAAAAGATTTGTAATTATTAGCAAATTTAAATTTGTATGAGCTTTGGGCCATTGTTGGACTTATTTTTTGATAAAATTTACTGAAAATTACCACCCTGCTAATATATTTTGCTGAAAAAATGCCACTTCTTCAACTTCTAATATCAAAAAGGGACACTAAGTAGGAAACTGAATTTTTTAAATAAAATGCACTAGCCTCCTTCTTTAACAGGGTACAAACCTTTAGTTACTGCCATAACTTATTGTGTCTCCATAATTTACTTTAATAATCCATGTAAAACAATAGCCTACTAGACCTGCATTTCAGAGCTTCCACTTAAAGTTGTTTTGGATGTAAGCATCGAGTTTCCTCTGTACACTTATTATTCTTTTAACTGCCCAGCCAATCTATTTTGATATCAACCCAAGGGATTCAATTAGGATAAAATGCTAACATTTCAGCAAATATATGAATTTATGATGTCATTGTTTGTGCCCAATAAAATAGGATAATAATTTGAGCAATACATACCTTTATCTACTAGCCCCTAAAACTTAACCCCTTTTTGAAGATGATGATATTGAATGATAATAATATTTATGAACCGAGTGCCCATCTTTAATTTAATTCTATTTTAATTCTTTTTTTTTAGGTCAGCAATTCTTTTCTGTGTGAGTCCAGCCTCTATCTTCTTCACGGCCCCTTATTCAGAAACTCTCTTTGCATTGCTCACTTTTCATGGAATGCTGCAGTTGGCAGATGCTGGCAAAGAAATTCTCTGGAGTAGCATTCCATTTGGGTTGAGCACTTCTGTACGTTCTAATGGATTAATTAGTGCAGGCTTCTTGATTCACTCTGAAGCGCAGGCCATTGTGGTGAGATACCATATTTTCCAATCGCTGCTTTTAAATCAATATTTTTGTCTCTTTCTTTATAATTCCTCTAAACACAGAGTAACACTTCAGGTTGCTCTAAACATAGAGTTTAAGAGTAACCTGTGATGAACAAATGAGTATAAAGATGAACTTAATTAGAAAGGTGATCTCTTTTACTACAGCCTATCATGTGCTTGCTCATGATAGGCTCATCACTCAAACAGCTCATGTGCTTGCTCTTAACACAGGGACACCTCCAGCATAAAAAAAAATTTACAACGATAATTATGATTGGGGCTCCTGGATAGCCATGTGAGCTGGGTGATACCCAGTGGGGGCCTACATGCAAAATGACCTAAGCTGTCGAAGCACTTTTAACAATACTACTAATAATAATGATTCATTGAACATTAATTGATATACCATAATAGACTTCATCATAAAATGTATAGACATGATAAGGTAGTTAAGAAATCTTGTTCCCCAAGGTTATAAAGAAGTAAATCATGCAATAATGATGCGTAATACTTTCCAGTTATCATTTGACCTTTTTCTAAGTAATTGGTGTAGACTATTCTGCAGGCATCCCAAAAAACCGTGGCCATCACCTTGCTGGCCAATTTCAGTCTTCATCTTCTTTGGAGCCCGTTCCAAATAGCGAAATGTCATTGCTGCCTCCTCCGAATGAGAAAGCGCACCAAGCATTTAAACCATGCTGTTTATTCCTTGGCTGTTACTGCAAGGTGCCTATTGAAACAAAAGATTAAGGTACTTTTACTCATCTTCCCTCGAGGAATTGCCACAAAAACTGCTCCTGTCTTACACAGTTATATCATATAAAATTGTATCCCAATCCCCTCATTACAAGACACATTATGGATATATTAAGCTAGTGAAAGTTGTCATGTTCTTCGCACAAATCAGATAATACATTAGCAACTTTAGCATAAACTTCTCACACATAAAAGTTGTGCATTTTTCTCTAAGAACACTTGGAAAATTCATCCAATACAATTTGGGGTCTTCTAGGACACCCTTTTTGGGAATATATAACTCCATGATCACTTATCCTAATTTCCTTGCTGTTACTTTTCATGGTATGTTCAGAAATAATGCAATACTATTCACCATCTGGCTAGGAACAATCTGGTTGGAAGAAATTTCTTCCGTTTTCAATTTTTCAAAGAAAGATTTAATGCTCACAATCAATATTTCTAAGGGCACTTTAGCTTGGGCCTTGTCTGACCTTTCCCTTCAGATTTATCCTTTTAATAGAATGTGTATCAACTGTACAGGGAGAGGAGTGCTGTCTTCTTTATATGTAGCATGTTGGCTATGACCTTCTGGATACTAAGTCACTTCAGTAATGACCATTCTGAATATTATTGATGTGCTATAGCACCAAAAGGTTGAAGACAAATATTGATTTCACTTCAATGCTATATAACAGTATATTCTATCGGCAAAATAGAACCAACTGGACTTGAACCTCACTCCCATGCTTTGACACTGGTGGATTTTTCCTATAAATTCCTCGTCACATCAGGAGTTCATGCCATTAGCCTTCTCAGAGATACAAACAGCAGGCAACAAATGAGTAAGTTCAGATAAAGATGATCCATTCTTGCCTTCAAAAGCTAAACTAAAAACGCCTTCATTCAATTTACTCTTAATGTAGATCATTTTAAAGGCAAAGAAATGCTCTTTTGACAAAGTATAACATGTCCCATTATAATGGCAGATTGTCAGAGGGGAATGGACCAAAGTCCAGATCTATACTATTTTCAATCGTACAGTAATATACATGAGTTCTTTGTCCATCAGGAATGAAGATTAAGACATACCTGAAAATACCATTACATAAATTAAAACAAATATCCTTTCATCAATACCAGCCATAAGAAAACTAGCCTTAGCTTCATTTTCAAATACAGCCACTTTTTAACAAAAATATAAGGAAGAAAAAGATTGGGTGTACTTATTACAGTGATGAGAAAAGTCAAACACCTGCTAGAAGAAGCAATTAAATTTCATAGATAAGCAGGAAATATATCTTGCCTCTATGTAAAGTGGGATGTTTACATATGTATTGTTAAGAAAAAGGAGATTACATTAGTTATTAATGATCCTCTAAGGTAGGCTAATTTTTTATTTGATTAATAAACTTATCTTAAAGTCTGTCAAAATTACAAAGCTATCTAATAACTTCCTCCAAAAACTTTTGGGCTAAAATATTTTAGATTCCTCTTAACTAAGGTTTAATTAAGCTACAGGGAAATATATGTAAATCTGAGATAATGACCAATTGTCAAATTAATACTCTTTTTATTGAGGTTATAGGGAGTTTAGTTTCTTATCAGTAGAAATATAATACTCAGAAAATTTAGGAAAGAACAGATTTAGACCCTTTTATGTTAGATGTATGTTACATTAATTGTTGGGCTGAAGAAGTCATATAATATTTTATGGTCCTGCAATTCCAAACTAATTGGGACAAGACACCACTTGGATTGCAAAATTTTAGGTTTATCTGAAAAATTGTATTAATACACAGAATACATTCAAATTACTTTGAGTATTGATATGGGTACTAAATTTCTGTATTTTTTACTGTATTGAATTACAGTAATTTTTGGTTTTGTAATGTAGCTTACTGTTGTAAAAGTTTATTAAAGAGTTGTTTTTGTTTGTTTGTACTTTGGTTTAGTTCTTTTTATCCATAAAATTCAGCCAAGAGCTATATTTCATAATTTTCCAAAAATTCTGTTCAGATTAACCAAACTTTTGTATAATTGGTGGTTGTATTAGTGGTACTTAAGTACACAAGAAAATTGGTTGCTAGGAAATTAATAAATAACTTGTTTAACCAAAACCTTTCCCTTCTCTTGTTGAATATTGGTAGGTTTCAATACTAATTATAATTATTTTGGAAGGTTTCCTAGTCAATAGATGTTCAAATTGAAGGTAGCGCTGTATTGTAGAAGTTTTCTATGATTTACAATCATATCTGACAATGCTTTAAGTTTTTGTTGTTCAGAATTAAGTAGTATTACAGAGAAATGTTGGAGAAGGAGCTCTCTTTATTAGGAAAATAAGTGTGAAATCACACTTATAGCTAGAGGGAAGTTTTTTTACTTTCCTAATCAAAATATTATGGTATCTATTGGAATCATGACAAAGATAACTATTTATACTTGCTTATGGATTGACTTATTAATGCAAAATTCAGTGAGAAGATATGTAGCTAACCTATGCATTAATAATCATTTTTACACTATGATATACTGCTTAAAATGTGATTAGTATCAAACATAGTGAAATATAACAGCTATTGATAGTAACAGCTAGTGATAAATCAAGGTATTTAACGTGTCTAACTACCTTTTTGTAGCTTCTACTTCTACAGATTGCAAATATATTGTAACAATGTTTTGTCTTTATGTACAGAAAATTGTTTACTTGCAAAATTCATAAAGATATGCTAAAAATGTGGCATTTGATCAAGTAAGCCTTTTTCACTTAAGACTGTGCATTCAAAAATTTCCCAAAAGTTATAATAAAAATAAATGGGTTTAGCTGTGTCCAGGAATGGAAAATCCTTTACCAAGTTACATAAAAGATATGAAAAGGTGGAAATTATTCTATAATAAATAATATTTTACACTCCAGCTATAAGTTTAACAACTATCAACCTTTACATACTGTCTGAATTCATGCCTCTTTACACTCAGCACCCTTTGATCCTTTCTTTTTTTGTTTTCAGAATGTAGCACAAACAAGTAATTGGTTTGATGCCCTGTTCAAGAGTTTCAAGTCATCACTGAGACTGTTGCTTGGGATACTTCTGTTAGTTGCACCATTTGCTACATTTCAAGTTTATGCAGTGGTGAAGTTCTGTAATCCAAATGGAGATGTTCTTCCAGATTTCCTAATATCCTACTCTTCAGAGAATGACTTAGTAGTGCCAGGTATTGGGAATCCACCTGCTTGGTGTAACTCATCCACATTGCCTTACACAGCTGTGCAGAGTCAGTACTGGAATGTGGGCTTCTTAAGGTATTTCTCTATTTATTAAAGGTATTAATTATAAAATTTTGCCATTTTGGGTTATCTCTGGAGAGGAATCAAGGCCATCAAATTTACTTAATGTTCATATTGGGAAGTGTATCTGGTGGTAAGAGCTGAGCCAAATGTAAATTTGAATTTACACAGGTGATACTGGGATGTATAGGATAATTGGTTTCATTGGATACCAAAAGTTGCATTTTTCCATGTATAAAAGAAAAACCACCAACACAAACTTCTGTTTCCTTTAATATTCTAAGCAAAATTGAAGGCAAAATATACGTAAACAGAAAACACTGGTGTTACCATTAGACCTAATAGACGGTGCCTTTGGAAGCAGTAATTGCCTTTAATTCTTCTATTCAGGTTTCTTGGTCATTTTGGCATTGGTTAAGGTACATTTGCTATCAGGTTTCCTTTGTTTTCAAATCAGTTACATGTCTTTTAATTTAAAATAGAATTTGCTAGTTTCTACCTTCAGTGTTTCTAAAAGAGCTACTTATAAAAATTTAGGAGTTTTAGAGGAGTTAATCAACTTGAAAAAATTTGTTAGAGGGACAAAAAAGGCTATTATAGTGTGGTAGTATTAATGTAAATTTTAAGCAAAGGCCTTTTAAATTCATATTATTCTATTTTGAGAAAATTTTTGTTTGTTGAATTTCTAATGATTATAAAAACTCAGAAATCTTCAGTATAATTTAAAATAAACCATTTTAAGTACCATTTGCATTTTTCTAATTAATAAACATTCACTTCAAGGTATTTTCAATGGAAGCAGCTGCCTAATTTTATCTTGGCCGCTCCAATGTTCATATTGATATTGAGAGGAAGCCTTCAATTCTTCAAGCAACACAAAGAACTGTGCTATAATCTTGGATTATGGAAATCAAAGACAAATCTAAAGAGAAGATCATCTCAGAGTGATGTATTGCAGAGTAAGGCTGAAGAATGTAAGATGCTGGAATTTCCACCTGAAATATTTGTCTACATTGCCCATGTCCTCAGTCTTCTTCTCTTCTGCTTTTTCTTCATTCATATTCAGGTAATTCTAGCTTTCAATATTTCTTAAAAGTGATTTCAAGATTATATGATATACTTATGTGTGTATACGTTTGAAAATGGCGAAATATAGTTTTACTATACATATACTGTGGGATAACTAAGAATAGCAGAAAAATAATTGACACTGAATATTGAGTTAATCCAGCATGCAGCTTTATTTACATCATAGTCAGTTTACAATCCATTCTTTCTGTGTTGTTCTTTGTGTGTGTGTTCTGTGTTCAGTGTGTTCTTCTGTCTGTCGATGCTATAACCAACAATTCTGTCTTCAGCTTCTTGTGACTACCTTTATTTCCTCCTTATTTTGCCTTCAACTCACTTTCCAAGGAGTAGAGCTGCAACTGTGTTGATTACAGTAATGGCTACCCATCCAATAATGGCTGTCTACCTGTTGCCTCAATGTTGCTGCTAATACAAGCATTTAGGCATAACAGTAGTAATGAGAATATGTCTCTGACGTGAGAAGAAAAAGTCTTAACTTCTAATCATTATAATAGACTTGCTGTGATCACAAAACTGTGGCAATTGCTTTATTATGCTACTAATGTCTATCTTTTAGTCAATCCTTCAGCTATGAAATTATTTTCTTTCCTTTTACCATTTCCTTTACACTTTCTTACTAATTCCTTAGTTTATATTATCCAGCAACTTTTGCCTTGCTCTTCTTCTTTGCCCTACCAATCATAAATGATGTTCATTTATTTTTTTAATACAAAAAATACTGTCAGATTAGTGGTGCAATCAATATTTTAGAGCTCATTGTCATCATCTTTTCATAAGATTAGGCATATTAACATTAACAGCATTAACAGTTTATTAATATATTACAGTGTCCTTTATACAAACATATAGAAGACTTCTGAAAGAAGTGTACTATTCACTCTTAAGATACCATTAAAAGATTTGATTTACATGTTATAAGCAGCAATTTTACAGTGACCTCAGAGGGACCTATTGTCATAACAAACTATTTAATCACTCACCTGATGCTATTAAATATTAAGAGAATTTTGTGGTTAAAAAAAATTGTTTATACATTTTTATTGCTTAGTCTTTTTATAGTATCAGTGAATATTTAAGCTATGATAAGGATATTATTTAAAAAAATGTGTTTGTAACGGTTCAGGGGCAGCTGGTCAAAGGACAGTTGGTAGATGGGACTACCCATCACTTGACGAGACATTGCTAAGACATTTGGTCGAAAGACTATTAGTAGCTGAGATAACTCGTAGCAAAACTTTTTGTTGTTGAGACAACTTGTTGAAAGACAGTTTTTCGAAGAGACTACTTTTCGAAAGACAGCTTGTCAAAGAGACTGCTTTTTGAAAGACAGCTTGTCGAAGAGACTACTTGTTGAAAGACAGTTTGTCGAAGAGACTACTTTTCGAAAGACTATTCATTGCCAAGTCAACTCGTCAATGGAAGGGAATATTATTATTTATGGTAAACTTATCAGTGTGTTATTATCATTACTGTGCAATAAGTTAAATATTCATTATCATAACTCAGCATATTCATATCAGCAGATGTTACTATTGCTTTTGAGGAATTATTGATAATTATAGTAAACTAATCAATGAGTTATTAATTATAATGATGTAGTAGATTAAATATTAATTATTATCACTCATCATAGTCATATCAGCAGATTTTACGAATGCTTTTAAGGGGATATTATTATTTATAGTAAACTAATCAATGAGTTATTAATTATAATGATGTAGTAGATTAAATATTAATTATTATCACTCATCATAGTCTTTTGTCCTCAGCATGTACTTGACTAAAAGTAATATTTAGAAAATGATAGTGTGTTAACATTTTTAATGTCCAATGTTAAATTTTTGCTATTTACTTTCCTATTTCCTTCTTTATTTGGTTTATATATTTGTCCCTTGGTCTTCCTCTTGGTGCTTTTCCTTCTATTTTGCCTTCAAGATCATTCATAGCAAATCCATTAACATATAGATAATGGAAAATCATTACACTTGTATTTATTTTACTTATTCCATCAATTTATATGAATGAGATTTATGATGACCCCAGCATACATGGAATTGATGAGTATAGCAAGTAAATAACGAATAGATCTACAGGATAGAATGAAAGAGGTGCTACGTACTCCACCCATGTCCAGATTTTGTAGAAGCATTTTCAGGTACATCCTCCAGTTTGTTGATAGCTGTATGCTTATTGTGGAAAAATGCATGGGTATACACATTATGTTCCCTCGCAGTTAAGGGAAAAGGTTAACAAAATGTGTGCGGCATCAATATGATCCATTGTTTATCTTGAAAATTCTTAACATGTGAAGAGAGCTGTTAATGTCCCTCCCATGGAGTGACCCACAGAACCACTCTCTGTCTCCAACTTAGCCAGTTTCTAAAGGGACTGCTGAAAATGTTCCTCCATCTTCAAGAGACACTGGAGGCAGTTCCTACACCACCTCAATAATTGGGAAATAAGAACACATTAAACTTATAAGTTGTACTCAACTTGGTTACAAGGGTCTTCTAATTACTGAAAATCAATTTTTGTCTGAATTGTTCTTTTTTACATTATTTCTGTTAGGGATAGAATAGATGCCTTTTTAGTTAACATTATATCAGAAATGCGGTTCCCAGAAAGCCAAGTGGGTGTGTGTTTAACTTTGATGAAAGTGGTTCTGGGTTCTATCCCCATTGGGAGCCCTATGTGCAAAATGATGGTAGATTTAATTTTGACGACACTCACTAACTCACTTCCAGCTATTCAGTTAGATTTCATATTTTAATCCGTTGATTTAGGCTATGAATGATTTTTGATGGGTAAATGCTGTGAATACATTTTTTAAAGAAATTTGAATCTTTAAATGAAACTGTTTTTGGAGAGATTGCTGCAATCGTTTTCTAAAAAAGGAAATCATATACAAGCTATAAACTTCTGCCCTTAAATAAATAAAATAATAAGTTCTTCGTATTTTCCACAGTTTTAAATATTTTTATACCCAATTACGTATTTTCTGAGTGCGTTGCATCTCTGAAAATTTCTGTTGTTTCTTTATCACATTATCCTTGAACAGGCATGGTGTAATGTTTGTACTTAACTAGTTGAATATAATAAACAGCATTTAAAGAAAATCGAACAGATAACATCCATCATCCTAAATTCTGTTGCTGTAAATTCTATTTCTTTGTCTTACCTATGAATTGTTTGTATTTTCAAGATTAAACCATTCATTTAGCACAACTATTAAAAAATAAAATATCCCTTCATCATATGCCTTCATACTATTTAATGGCTTTACAAATCTATTAAATTTCCCCAAAAAATCAACGATTTTGATATGGATATTTCTTGTATTTCATTCATGAATTATTTATATGATATTTAATGTATAGGAAACTGTTCTCAGGTGTTCATATATTCAGTTAACCTTTCACTTGCTGCATATTGGAAATCTTTCACCAATAAAATGTCACCTTCCTTGGACAAGTCTTGGACCTTTCTCTCTGCAGGAGCTCCGAGGAACAATAACCCATTTCTCTTGCAAAATAACCTTGAAGGAATAGTTGATAATTAAAGGACAATTCTAAGAAATTTTGGGACTGTGGAATGCACTTTGCCCACTGTATTCCACCTTTCTCAGTACTTGCAGATTGCAAGCATCACCCAGCATCAATAATAATAAGGGAGAATGTTAAAGGTTTATACTTTTTCTCAACGGTATTTGAGGATTGAGAATTGAAATCAATGCAATTGCATAAAAATTTGATGAAATATGATAATGTATTAAATATTGGCTATCTTGAAAAGAAACTTTCTTTAAAAGTTAATTGTTTAACAACACGGAGAAAGAATATTCCAGAAGACTTGATAAATGTTTGTTCTAGTTTTGTTATAATTAGCATTTACTTAATAATTATATAGTATTCAAATGGATTCACTGTATTACATTAGTGTTATTCTTTTGAGATTTTTATTATATCACAATAAAATAAGTCAGTGACACATGAAGTAAAAGTCCGGGATGCAAATTTCCCTTTGCAATGTTCATATGAGCATTTGTGCCAGAGCAGGTTTTCAATATTGGCTTTTATAAATGTGCAGGTTTGTTGCAACCAATTTCATAAAGAACAACAAGTTATTAAATAGTTATACTGTACCAAAAAGCAAAATAATGTTTTTGTCCATAATGATAAATACAACTATGGGATACTTCTATGCATCGTCATAAAGGTCTACCTGCTTGGTAAAAGTATTCATAAAATCTGCTGATATGACTACGATGAGTGATAATAATTAATATTTAATCTATTACATCGTTATAATTAATAACTCATTGATAAGTTTAAAATAATTAATAACAATTCCTCAATAGCATTTGTAAAATCTGCTGATATGAATGCACTGAGTTGTTAGAATGAATATGTAACTTATTACACCATAATGATGATAACATACTGATAAGTTTACCATTAATAATAATATTCCCTTCTGTTGATGAGTTAACTCAGCAACTAAATAGTCTTTCGACGTGTAGTCTCTTCGAGAATCTATCTTATGACTTAGCGACGAATACTTGTTGCTCGCTTTCCATGCATCAGTTCAATTGGTAGATGCAATTCTCTTCCAAACATCAATTTTGTTGTTTCATGCATGGATGAATGGTAGGTCATCAAAAAGAGGTCTATTTGCTTGTCCCAGCCCTTCTGGCTCTCAGAAACCTTCTTTACCAGATGTCTAACTAATGTCCAGTTCATCCTCTTGACTATTCCATCTTACTGGGAATGAAGTGCCATAGCCCTGGTCTTGTGAATACCCAAAAGTTAGCAGAGCTATTAGAACAGTATAGATTTGAAATTTCTTCCTAGGTCTGTATGCAGTTCCATCAGTACTCCAAAATGGTAAATCAAATTGCTTATTTCAATGATGAGGATGCACCTGTTGCTATTGTATATTTCTGAAAATGGTCCTGCAATGTCCATTGCAACTCACTCAAATAGGCTACCAATGTTGTATTTCCTCAGCAGAGCTCTTGATTTTCATTCAGGCTGTTGACTGCTACACATGTCTCACATTTCTGACACCAGCTCTGGAAATCTAGTTTCCAATTTACCAAGGAAAATCTCTTGCAGACTTTATACAATTCCAGAAAATACCAGAAAAGCAGTCATAAGCTTATCATCCATCAGAGACTCTTTTGAAGAATAATTTCTTTTACAACCTCCACTCCATCCTCACTCTCTCTCTTTCTCGCCCTTTTCTGGATGCTGTCATCAACCAGACGTGAGTCCTATAGTCCACAGTAACACTTTAATAATGGAGAGTGGTTCACTACATGTTGCCTCAGTTTTAGGCCTTCTGTTTTCCACTCCTTCATGGTTCCTATTTCCAGGTCTGCATCCTGTCCCACCACAATGTAGCCGTTCTCCAGATCCATTGCCTCCAAAATGTTATTACCTCAAGTGGCAATTATCAGCTTGGTTAGGTCATATTGTATGGCAAATGTTGGGGACCATTGGAAAGGGGTTTCACACTGATGAGATGGTGCTGTGTGAGTGAGAGGATTATGTTTATGAAAGAGAAACAAAATAACTTAGACAATGAGAAGGGAATTGGAAAAGGATACTATTATCTTCTTGAATTTCTTGATACTTCAATTTTATTTTTTATAATATTCATTTTGACCTTTCTTTTACAATAGCCATATCATATAAAGTGATACCTTAGCTAATGAAGATAATTCATTCCGGAAGACATTTGTAAGCCAAAATCATCGTTAGCTGAAAGATGATGTTATCAGGCATCTCACTTCTCTGTCTTGAACATGAACAACCTATTTGTGTTGGTGGGTGTCCCCTATGTGATTTGGTCGTCTCATTTCTTTGCCACACATAAAGATGGGAAAGACAAGATACTGGAATGGCCCTACTGTTCATTTTTGTTGCTTTACATTTATACCTGCATTCACTAAAACATTTGTTAGCCAAATCCATATTCATTAGCTGAGTCCAAATAACTGCAAAAAAATCTTCATTGGCAAGGTCACTCATTAGGTGGTGCTGTATCTGTCAATGAGTGTGTATATGACGTCAGTGTTACTTTAATGTGTATAATTATAATGAATTAATTATTGAGTAAAAATAACAAAATTAAATATGGATTAAGCAAGAGTGTACCTTTACTGTATTGAATCAATACTTGTAATTTAATTCTTCTACAGGTAACAACAAGACTGATTGCATCTGCTAGTCCAGTCCCGTATTGGTTTGCAGCTTATTTTCTCTCTCCATTTTCTGCTGCCAGTTTTAGTGGAGACTTGTCAAATCCTTCTATCCAAAATTATGAGCTAAATGTAAGTATATGCAAATCAATTATGCACAACTTTTGGTATGAAGTGTAATAATTTAGAAATAAGAATAACACTTTAGTTTTTATGATCTATATCAGGTTAAAAAGACATTGATTGTATAATCTCTACTTCCAAATTAAATCTTAATTGCTGTATGAAGCACAAATATCAATGCTGCCATCTCATTTTATGAATCAAATTTTTGTTCTCTTAAAAGTTATTAAGATATCAAATCACTTATAAGTGTTTAAAATATAAATAATGGACAAGCAACATGACCAGTAAGGATTATAGCTATGAGGGTTGTTCAATAAGTCCTTAGAAAATCCAAGATATGGTGCTCGTAGTTTCATAAATTGTTTGTTTTCATTAAGCATCATTACTCACTAGATGGCTGTTAAAATCTCAGTTATATCAATCACATGGTTTCATTTTTATTGTCGATTGAAACAAAAACTTTTTTTATTTTTAAAAATAGAAAAAGGTTTGTTTTGAGTAGTGATTAAACACATATGTAAAAGGCTTAACACCAAAAGAGATCAAATCTGAGTTGGATGAAGTTCATGGCACATCTGTTACTGTGTTTGCAACTGTTTACAATTGGTTAAATGAGCTTAAATGTGGCAGTACATCTACGAAAGATGAACATCATTCTGTATGTCCACTGGAAGTGACCCCCGAAATGATTGACAAAGTCCACAATATAGTTTTGAGCGATCAACAAAGCAAAGTGTGCAAAATAATTGAGGCCACAGGCATATCGCAAGGTACAGTGTTTTCAAATTTGCATGAAAAATTGAGTGTGAAAAAATATCTCAGCAAGATGGGTGCCACGTTTGCTCTCAGAGGAGAATAAACACAATCTCTGAGGCTATTTTGATGCTTTTCCATAGCAATCCTGACGAGTTTCTGCATTGATACATAACTGTGGATGAAACATGAATACACTGCTACACTCCAGAGACAAAGGAACAGTCAAAACAGTGGGTTCGTAAATGCAAACTGGCTCTGAGGAAAGCGAAGATGGTGAAATAGGCCGGCAAGGTGATGGCCACGGTTCGTTGGGATGTACTTGGAATCGTTTACTCCAATTACTTGGAAAAAGGTCAAAGGATAACTGGAGAGTATTATTTGTCATTATTGCATGGGTTGAGTGAAGAAATCAAGAAAAAATGTCCTCATTAGAAAAAGAAAAATATCCTCTTCCATCAAGACAATAAGTCCTTAGAAATGGCCAAAATTTTTCAATGGCCAAAATTATGGAACTAAAATTCGAATATTACAACATCCACTGTATTCACGAGATTTGGCCCCCAGTGACTTCTTTTTATTTCCAAACTTGAGAGAATGGATCGGCAGACAACGGTGGTTCATGTTGAATGAGGAGATCATCGCCCAAACAGATGCCTATTTTGAGGACCTTCTGAAATTCTACTTTTTGGATGGCTTAAAATTGTTAGAGAAATCATGGATAATTGTATAGAGTTAAAAGGAGATTACATTGAAAAATAAAACAAATTTACACAAAATTATTTGTTTTTCTATCTTTTTCAAAGGAGTTATTAAACAACCCTCTTAACATTGAGGTTGAGCAAGTGTTTTGATGTGATTGCTGTTTGTTGCAAATCTTTTACCTCTTATTCTCTTGCTGCCCTTTTAAGGATATTGATTGAGAAATTAAGTTCTTATGACTTTTATTCTGTAA
Source organism: Ladona fulva (assembly GCA_000376725.2). NCBI lineage: Eukaryota > Metazoa > Arthropoda > Insecta > Odonata > Libellulidae > Ladona > Ladona fulva. Next base: position 18,302 of record APVN02032158.1, read on the forward strand.
ATTATGAGTTAACTAATTTATTTCCCTCCTATGTTTATGTAATGGTATCTTTGTAACAGTTAAAAACGATTTTAAAATCAAGTTAGTTAAGTTGGATAGTTGTAAGTTTATTGGATAGGTTGACTAGTTGGATAGTTAGAAATTTATTAATTGCATGTAATTATTGTTTTTCCTTTTGTGGGCCATCAGTGATGCCCAATTTCAAATGCTTTTCACTCTCTTTAAAAAATTTTCAGAAGTGATCAAATAGCATTGTCATTGTATAATATTGTAATATTGTATAATATATGGCCTGCTTAGGGTTCTAACTGCCAATCTTACTAATATTATCAAAGGAATAACAAGTGTGAAAAATAGTGACATGATTGGGACTCGAACCCAGATCTCCCACTTTTTGGGCAGGTATTCTAACTACTGAACTACCATGACGTGTCTCTTCCACACTGTTAAGGGAATGCTTTGTGAGCAAGGTGAGCAGCCTCCAACTTAGTGGCACAAACTGCCGCTATATTGTGCCACTAACTGTGCCACTAAGCCACTAAAATTGTCCCACTAATAAATCCTAGTCATGTCGCTATTTTTCACATTTGTTATTCTTTTGGGATCAGCTACATGACTTCATCATGTAAAGAAATCCACCTTTCCTTAATCCTTACTAATATTTTTTGAATGAATTTCAATCTCACTAGCTGTTCCCGCAAAATAGGTGTATGCTATGGAAATACCAATTCAATCATTCATTAAAGTTATCAAATAACAGAAAAACCATCAGTGGTTGATTCTATAATGTTAACATTATTCTTGTTCTGACAAAACTTGAATTTCATACTTAATAGATTTTTAACCTGTTAGTGTGCAAGTTGTAATGATTATACATTTTCCTATGAATTTCGGGACAAAAATTTACATAAAATAAATATGCAAAAATGCAAAACGACTGCTTGAGATAATGACACACTAGTATATATAGTACTCAAGAAAGTGCAGTACAAGACTATGCAATTTAAAAAAATGCTACAATATGAAAAAGCAACTGTAAAAAAATACTCTCAGCTGCAGGTTAAATGTGAAAGAAGGGAGATAAGGCTGCAGTTGCTTTGTAAATTAAGAGAAAATGTATTTTCAGAAATCAGTTGGTATTATGCAACCCCCGTTACTTTAGCCAATCCAACAGTGAGTGTAAAATAAGAGAATTACATGTAAGAATAAGTCGTTTTCATACATTCTGCAAACAATACATGACAAAAATTAGCTAAAGAGGTAACTCGAACACTAGTGGCCACATTCAGGAAAGAGACATGTAAGCCAGCCTAGCTTAACCCTAACTCAAGGATCTTAGAGATAGTCCATATTCAGGAAGCTGGATTAAGGCAGCCTAGCTTGGTATGGGTTTTGCAGTTTTGGGATATGACAACATTGGAAAAACAATTGAAAATTTGGGATCCATAAGATAATGTTGAATATTTGGTCTTGTGCTAATAGTCACTTACTGTTTTCTGATATTTCCAGAGCCTTTTCTATCCATAGCATGGACATTTTAAATACCTTTATTTAGAATATTGTTAAAATAATATTTCCTTAGTTTTTAATGCATAGTATTGTTGTGATTAAGAATTGCTAGCCGTGGTATTATTTTAGGTTATGGATTTGTTTTGTAAGGTATTCCTTGTAATTTGTTTTCTTTTTCATTATTATAAAGATTATTTTGTAGATTTTCTTCGCTGAATTAATTGGATGTTAATGATTAGTGTCCACTTGGCATCATTTATTGAAAAAATATTTCGATGACATTGGTGTGTTCTGAGTCTGCTTTAGTGCACATTGTTAGTTGCATGACTTTAATTGTTTATTATTAGAGTATACTTATGGCTATGAAAACGGGAAGGTGCAAAAATGGGACTGATGAGGATTCTTTATATAATGCTGACAACTCATGAAAATGCTCAAGAATAATGCAATAAATGGAAGATCAATTTTCCTGAAAGGAATGCATGGGAAGAAATTCAAGAGAATTTCAAAGAAGATACAGTGTAACTAAACATTATGAATTTATTAACAAATCTATTAACTGTTTACATACAATACTTCAGTTAAATTCAAAGTGCAAATTTTGTCTGAATCAATCCAAGCCATATCCAGTCAGCCCTTCAACTCCATCATTATTATCTTGCTTTCCATCATCTTCAGCTTCCACATCTTCATCCATGTCACATCTGAAATGATAATAAATTCTTATACTGTCTTTTTTTCAAGTGCGGCAGAACAAGAAAGCCATTCTCCCATCTTTGCTTTTCATACTCCTGATTTGCATTTAAGCTTCTCTCAAAACACATGATTCCAATTTTCCACATACCAAACAATTTTTTTACAACATTTCTTGTTTATTTTTGTGATCTATGGTCTGTAATCTCTGCCTGTACTAGAAGTGTATTTTTCTTTTTGCTTCATGTTCCATGTACAGATAATCCAGTAAATTTGGTATATTATAAATTACAGAAATGAAATGTGATAAACAACAAAAATTAAAATGATGATAATTGTAGAAGAATAGTTCACCAAATTTATCAATATCAGAAGGATGCCCTTTCAGAAATGATTTTAAGACAATGAGACACTAAACCCACAAACTAGAAATAATATTAATAAGTTAACAAACAATCAAAGTTATAACTTATAAGAGTTACCTTAATTTAAATTTATTAGATTCTTATTATTATTACTTTGTTATTCAGGAATTACCATTCACAAATGTTTAGAATAGTAACACAAAAATTACAATTGCTAATAAGTTAATTATTGGTTAAATAATTTATATTAATTAATCAAAAACTTTCCAAATTACTATCTCCTGAAAGCCTTCTCATTGTGGCCATGTCCCTCAATTTGAGTATCATCTTCCTGTTCTCTATTCTCTTTAGCACTCATATGAGTTACTATTCACATCTCGAAGACAATGCATTCATATAATATCTACAATAAATTCTTCAGGACTTCCATATTTTCAGGGAGGAATAATTCTATTATAACTGGGTAATACAGGGAGGAATAATTCTATTGTAAACTGAAAACTTCTGTTCCATTCTATAGTCTCTTCTAATATTGTGCAACACAGCCATGACAATCATCATTGCCCTGCATACTCTGTTATTTACATTTGGGTCTAAATAGAGAGCCCTTATAATTTTCCATACATCAAACAGTTTTTCACTGTATGTAAACAATGGAATACATAATTGCAGCCTGTATCTGAAAAATATTTTTCTTTGAGTTTCATATTTGTTGGACATAATCTGATGAACATATATCTCTAGCTGATGAATTAAAGTTACCTACTATCAATGCCTCAGAAGGCTGTAAAAAAGCATATGTGATTTCATACATACAAGCAGTCATATCATTATATAACTTAGAGATGTCTCTGAATTCAATATGACTAGCATGACTTAATTTATTACACTGTTCTATTAAAAGAAATTCAACTACGACTGGAATGAATTTAACATAAAACTAATAGTATAAATAACTCAGTAATATGTTATAAATAGCTTACCCAAAGATTGAAAATGTTGACAGAGCAAAAGAATCAATGAAAACTTCAATAAACCAAGTATTAACTCTTCAACTTGTAAACAACCCATATCAGAATAAGAACTGCTTTCAAGATGTCAGCTTCATGTTCTTAAGCCCTACTTTAACCCGGTGAAAGCAGGATTAGCTAAGTCAGGTTAAGTTTTGCCGATGAACCCTTAGTCCTCCTTTCTGAATATGGACTAACTAGTTAACCTGGTTCAGTGGCCATATTTGGTGATTAAACCGAGTTTAAGGTCTTCCTGAATGCAGCCATTGGTGTTTACACCCCCACAGCCACATTCCAAAAGGCAGCTTGCAGGGCTTTATTACATTATAAAACCCTTATGCTCATTATTATAATATATAAAATGGACTTTAACTAACGTTCACTCTAGTGCCTGTTATAATGGTTTTTCAAGGTTAGAGTGAAGATTATAGTTGATCTCCAAGCTTATCCATCATATTTATAGGAGATTATACTCTTCTCTTTAACTCTATCAAATCATGAAGTTACTGTGCCTTAAAGTGAGCAATAGTTAAAGTCCATTTTTAGTATACATTATAGAGTCAGTATTGATTCTTCCTGTGTTTCTTTCATGATATGTGAGATTATCTGAACAAAAAGAAATCTTTTGCAAAGGTGTTCATAGTTCAATTTACATGCAGTGGAAAGCATTCATTAGGCAATTACCTTCTCCTACGTCCAATCTCATAGTGTATCTAGACCAATCCATTACAAAAATGTAAAATCTAGGTAATAAAAGAAATCATTTTTATTTCTAGGTTGAGTCAGAAAGAAATTTGTGCAGTATTTGGAGAGTTTTTGTGATCTCTGACTGGGCCAAGCATCCAGTCTATACAAGGATGTCTCCTCTTCAGAAAAATATCTCTCAAGTAACGAAGCAGTATTTTATCTCCTTTGCATTTATAGGAACAGTGTTGTTTTCAAATAATCTCCCATGGACATGATAATCTCAAAACTAAATGAGAGGGAGCAATGGTTTTAACAAGGGAGATTTTAGACGTTATTCTTTCTCAAACAAATTTCTTTGATTGCTTTATGCAGTTTTACCTCTTACCAATTGCTTAAAGCAAAAGTTGAATTAAAAAAATGTATTTCCCAGCTAGCACACTCATGTCTGTTTACATGAACAATTCATTAACGCGAAGGCAAAGCGTTGACAGAAACTGTTGAAGTAATGTTGATGTAATTTTTACATAATTTCATTGATCATATGTCGATCAACCTCCGTTGCTGACTGAATTGCTGTTCATAAGATTATTACTTAGGCTCAATTTCTACAGCATTCATATATAATCTTTGAAAGTTTTCATTACATGGGCTGATATGAACAATTATTCATGGAAATAAAATATTTCAACTTCTAATACTCAGCATTGTGCATTCGACTTTTCCCAATTGGAAACAAAATATTATCTTTTTGATTGGTTCTGCAATTTATATTGTGAATTTTAGCAATATATTTAATTGACATGTTTTACGGCTTGTGACATGAACAAATGCACTGTTGTATCATGGTCCCCTTGACAGCTAAGCCAATTGTTAATATACCATCAAAATGTTCTTTCAAATTTTGTTTATGCATCTGTAGCAACCAATCATTGTTTATAGCAATTAAAATGTTTACGGATAATTCTGTGAAATAAAATTAATTCTGTAATAGTGTTACTTGAAATTACTAGTGTTACTGGAAATACTGCTCATGGAAGGGTTGTTTCCATGTATTTTAAGTAATGTTTACATTTTGGGTCAACAAGCAGGTCTGTACTAGCTGGGTTGTTATATTCTGCATGGTATCTTTGATGTATTGCTTTCAGAATTCTTTACGAAAATGAAAAGAACCTATAAGCTAATCATTGTCTCCATTTATTTTATGATATATTCTACCAATAAAACATATTTCATATTCAATATGAATTATTAAAAATATTTTAAATCATATAGAGTGAGAATGAAGTATAAATGAGCTGTACTTCCACTCATGTTGCAATCAAAAAATGTATGAACATGATTGACAATTATTTCAAAGGATAATATAATAAATTCATTTATCTCATGCACCTATACGTTGCACCTGCATACGTTTTTCTATTATAGCTATTATTTTCCATAATAGCTTCTTTCTGTGGATATTTTAGCTACACTTGTAGATGAAGTGATGTTTTTTGGCTGATAAAATCAATATCAAAGGGGTCAAATAGCTTGAAATAGAGTTAGCTGACTGTGTTTCCTATGGAGAAAGTTACGAAAAAATCAAAGGTGAAGTTTTGCATGAGATTTCTCTTCGTCTGTTTTGATAATAGAGATTTGCATTGAAATCTTGATAAAACAAGATTATAACTAAAATGATCAAAATTTTGGATCCTCTTCTTGATGAACTGAAATTTTCACGATTGTCATCTGTTTTTACCTGGAAATATTCACATTTCGACCCAGTCCATTGTGTTTCATTCTGTTTTGTATACCTTTTTATTGCATGACAATTTATTACTGTTAAGTAAATTTATTTGGTCTTGGATCCTTAAGTATGCATTCTGCATAATACTTTAATTTTTTTTTTAGGAATTTGAAATATAGCTTGATGAAAGAGGAAGTTATAAACAGTATATTAAAGCAATGAAAAAATTTGTCTTACACTTGGTTTAAAAAATGAGAAAATTCTGTCAATACTTTAAAATTTCTTTAAATGTGTATTATTAGTGTTTCAGAATGGACACATGCTATAGATACTTTAATAGGAAACTTTTCATTTGCTTCATACAAATTTATATGAAAAGGAAATAGTACATCTATAGCTCTTGTATTATTGAGATTGTTTAGTTGCAATTTAACATGGGCTAGGCCACTGTCAAATTTATAGATGAATAAACGAAGCCAGAGCCTCTTATAAGGAAATGAAGGATACACATGTCCCGTTAACTGGACATTGGTCTATAGCAAATACTACCAATGTCCAGTTAGCTGGACATTGGCAGACAATGTGTTAAACAAATATTTCTTAAACATTTTTGTAGTTGGCAGACATAATAAATGATAATGATAAACATAAATAGACTTCAACTAGGCAAATATTTACCAGTAATAATAATGTAAAGGCCAATGTGTGGAAAATAGCAACATGACTGGGACTTGAACCCAGGTCTTCCACTTTCTGGGCAGGTATTTTAACCACTGAACTACCACGCCACATCTCTTCCACATTGTTTGGGAATGCTTTTATGAGCAAGGCGAGCAGCCTCCACATTTAGTGGCAAAAACTGCTGCCATTCCTTGGGATTCAGCTGCACGGCTCTTCCATGTAGCTTAGTAATTTAACCTTGCCCTAATTAGCCAAAGGAGCAAGAATAATTTCCTTTCCATCAACCCTTCTAAGTTGCAGGCCATTATTATTAGACTTTAAAAAACTTAAAAATTAGCGACATTCCTAAGCCCACTCTGAACGGATTTCAAATACCCTTATGCAATTCAGTAAAGAATCTTGGCCTTTATATAAATGAAAATCTCCAATGGCCGGAACAAGTTACACATATTTGCAAGAAAGTATACTCGTCCCTTCTAAATCTCAGGAATGTAGGATATTTTCTCCCTACATCCCTGAAAGTGCAACTCGTAAAATCCCTAATAATGCCTCACTTTGATTATGGAGACATTATCTATCATGATTTTTCTAGTGAATGAACCATGAAGCTACAACAAGCTCAAAATGCAGCCGTGAGATTCATTTTTAGCCTAAGAAAATATGACCATATAACTGAATCATACGATAAACTATCCTGGTCAAAGCTAGATTCTTGTAGAAAACTACACATTCTCTGTTCATCTTACAACATTCTATGGACAAACACTCCCAAATACATTGCTAATGAATTTGTCAAATTAGATTCAGTGCATAACCGCAACACAAGAGGATGCAACAAACTGCTTATCCCTCACCACAGAACGGAAACATTCCACAAGTCCTACTTTATAACTGCAAGCAAGCTATGGAGTTCTCTTCCCCCAGATATAAAGTCCTCAGTTTCCTCGCTCTCATGTAAGAAAACATGCCTTGCTCATCTTCATATTCAGGGATCACCGATATAAGAAGCTACACTTCTCCTTGTGCTTTGAAACCGATAATTTAGTACCCATGCTCATTTAGAGGAAGGACATATCCCATTTGTCATACCTGATTTCCTTTTCTATCCGAAGTCTCCAATTTTACAATTGGAATTGACCTATGTCCTAAGAAGATTTAACCTTTCCTATAACAACTTTTTATTTAGTTTCTGATCTCATGCAGATCACATGATGCTTTCTCTGTCTCTGTACATAGAATACTTTTCTTTGCTTAGATTTAAATGGAATATATTGTAATCGAAAGGCTATTATTGTATGATATTATTCAATAGTATTGATTTTATTGTGCTATTTTCTTCATGTTTCATCTATTTTGATTGAGAAGTTGACATTACCATTGGTAGAACTAAGCTGTTGTACCTATTTAATTTTACAGTAATTTTTGTGTTGATTTTGATATTGATTACCCCATTAGTCTCAATCTCGCCCGTAAATAAAGATGAGTTATTATTATTATTAATTTACCTTACCTTTTCTTAAATATTAATGCATTAAAAACCCTACTGAGAGAAGCTAACTTTTTCTTTTTGTAAATCTAAAAGTGACATTGGTATTATTAGCATTTAATTGTAAATTTGGAATTTTTGTCTTGGAAAAAGAATTTGGTTGATGACAAACTATTTACCCAATAACGACTCTTGACTCTTGAGTACTGAAAAATACTTATACTTAAGAAATGTTAGTGTCTCAGATAACCAAGTGGGTAGCATGTTTGCTTTAGATAAAAGAAGTCCCAAGTTTGATTCCTGGTGAGAGCTCATGTATGCAAAATGACCTCAGATGCCAAAGAACTTTTAACAATACCACCACTACTACAACTTAAGAAATTCCCAAGTTATTTATCTTTAGTCTATCTCTCCCCATAAATAGAAAATATACTATTAAAGACTTAAAAATGGATTTAAAATTATTATAAAGGGTGTCTGGTAACCATCTTATTGCTGGTGATTGGTACAAAGATACCTCTTGTGGCAGTAAAATCCAAAACTGGAATAGTGACCTTCTATACAACTCATTCTATACTCATCAGACCAATTCTTCAAATCTACTTACTAATTAACCTTTATAACAATCTCTCTTAACCAAAAACATCCCATCACTTCACCCAAATTCTACTCTGATCACTTTCTCCTCAACTTTGAACTTAACTCCAAATTAAACCCTCAATCCTCTATGAGCCAAAAATCCATAGATAGGAAAAAGTTTATTGATGTTCAACACTGATTAATAATATTCCCATTAGCAGGAACCTCCCTTTATATATTGAAGCCCAGGTAAATCTAATTACCAATTTTTGTAGATTGCTAAGGAACAATTCTTCATAATTATCCACCCTTCCAAGCATCTCTTCAAACTTATTCCTGAAATCTTAAGTTTTACTTCAATTAGCAACAAATACTACAGATTCTACAATAAATACCAACTCCTAGATGACAAACAACTTAAACCACTATCATGAAAACTTAAACTGCTCAAAGATTCTCCACTTAGGAAACCTACATTGGAGCCAAAAAGTTCAATCCCTATGCCAATTTCTGAAGAATGGATAAAATATTTCCCCCCTTTCCCCCTATGATTCCACTTCTTAAAAACAAAGTCTATTATAATGATTGAGCAAGTCTCAATTTTTTGCTGAATACCTGGCTGAAGCAAGTTGTTTCTTGTTGTTTAAGATACCAAATCAGATGGTACTCATTCTCTTCTAACTGATTCACTAGTATAGTTTCCTCTTTCTTTAAACACGCTGCATTCTCCAAAGTAAGGATAAAATGCTGGTGAGCTCTTCTGTTCCCTACCTGTTTGGAGGAAAATGCAAGACGCAGCAGATAATGTTCGACGTGATTTAGAAACTATTTCTGTTCTCCACAGGGGACAAATCCCGTTGCTAGGAAAACTTGCCTTAAGAGTCAATATCAATCTCTAAACCAAATCAAAACACAGTAAATTCGTGCAAATTCATGACTCGCATTTTTACATGTTTGTGGAACAATGACTGTGAGTCACCGGGAAAGCAAACTAAATGCATTGGAGGGGAGATACAAGTGGGGCTTATAATCATGACATTATACATCATAATCATTAGATTGTTCCTAGCTAAGTGGTGAATAATACAGCTCCAAGTTGTGATATTTCCGAGTGCACAGTGAAAAATATCTGTAAAGAAATTTTAAAAAATTATGACAGTTAAAAATCCCAAAAAAGGGGGTCATGGAAGACCCCAAGGTGTTGTTAGAAAAAATGCATGACTTTACTTGCAAGAAATTTGCCCAACAGTTGCTAATGTGTTAATCAAATTTTCCTTGGAGAACAGATCCTTCAATGCCCAAGTCAATGCTGAATGGTCTCTAGTATTACCCGTCAAAGCAGGAGTGCCACAAGGAGCAATACTTTCCCCAACCCTATTCAATATATTTGCATCCAACATACTACGTCATTCCCAAACTACTCTACTATTATATGCTGATGACACTACAATAGCCAGTAGCTCAATGGACCCAAACCTTGCAAATCTACATGTTCAGACTCATCTGCGTCACATACAGAACTGGGCAGATAAATGGAAGATTGCTCTGTATCTTCAAAAATGCACACGTATGCACTTCCGTAGGAATAACAGAAAGAAAGATGCTTCAAATCTTCGATGGGAAGGAGAATATATCCCTAAGAAGACGACAGAGAAATTTTTAGGTGTGGTACTTGATGAAAAACTGATGTGGAAAAACAATGTTGAAAACAGCATTCAAAAGGCAACAAGAACAAAATTTGCTTTAACTGGAATCCTATTTAACAGATCTGAAGCTAACATAAACACTAAATTGCTAACATATCTATCCATAATCAGACCTATGCTCACCTATGCATCACCCACCTGGCATTATACACACAAATCATTCATACAGAAGCTATATAGGTTCGAAAGCAAAACCATTAAAGGGATTTTGAATGTTCCATATCACACCAGTACGTCTGATATATAAAAATACCACAATATAACGCCTCTCTCTACAACTTTAAACAAAATAACCAAAAGGTTCAATTCTAAGTTTAAACTTATCCAAAATACTTTATTTTCCACAATCTGGGATTACGGCCTCAAAACAACTATCTGCAAATACGGCCGCCCAAAAGCTGTATTAATGAATTTACCCTAACCTAAATACCCAACCTTAATCTGAGCTGGACGCTCTCCCCTAACCTGTGATCTTCAGTAAAAAGAAAGTAAACTTGAAGTGCTTAATAGAAAACCATGGATAAGACCCTGAGTCAGGAGCCATGAATAAAAGTTTTCTGGCAGGAAGTGAATTTATTTGTTGTCATCGAACGTGACAACTTTCCCTAGCTTGGTATATTCATGATGTGTCATGTAATGAGGGGATTCATGTTTAGAAGATATCATTGTAAATATAAATATATAAGGCACAAGCCACAATTCCTCAAGGAGAAGACCAGTAAAAGTATGTACCATAATGTTTTGTGTTTCAACAGGTGTCTCTCATGCACCAAGGCAAATTCAGCACAGTTTAAATGCCTGGTGCACTTTTGCGCTCAGAGGAGGCAGCGATGATGTTTTGCTGTAGTGATGTCATCATTATAGGCCTCATTGTATCTCCCCTCCCAATGAGTTTAGAAAAAATAGTCCTCCCTTTTCTTTCAGTTAAAGAGTATGTAGTAAAAATTTCTACTACATAGAATAAAATTTATAGAAGGAGTTCGAATTTTAATTCAGACACTTCTCAAAGGTTTATAAATCAAGATCAGGTCTCAGAAACACGGATTATGTTTCAGGACTGTATTCCACATTTCAGCTAAAAGTTTGGTTTGCCTGACTCACGGTTGTTATTTCATGAATTTTGCTTGAATTTCTGTGATTTTGATTTGGTTTACTTTAACTCAGATTAAGCAGGAGATTGATAATGATGCTGGAGACACTTGAAATTCAGAAGCCATTCGTTAGCATCTGGTTCATACTTTTTATTACACTCTCTGTGTATCTCCTAAGAGGTGATCCCATGATGTTTCTGGAAATGCAACAATCAACCAGTAAAGCAGTTGAAGTCATCAATCCCAAGGTTTGCAGCAATCGAATATGCCTTGTCATGAAGACTTATGGTTACATCTGCTGACTGCATGTGTTTAAATTAGTTCACCAATTCTTTTTCAACATTTTGATGATGAGTTATGAGTAATTGCTTAGCTTGTTGTCCAATGCTGCGTAATGCAGCGGCTTGTTGTAATTTTTCTTAATTATTTATTATTGTAGAGTGTTGATTTCAGAATACCAAACAAATAAGCAATCTGGGTTTTACTACAAGCTCCCTGGTGTACTTTGTCCAATATCTGGAGCTTTGTCAGGAGATTGACACTCATTTGCACACATTTACATATATTTTAAACAAAGCCTACCAATTGCTATGGAGCTTTTAATTAACAGACCCTTTGTTTCAGTACAAGGGGACAAGTCCTCCAACCTAAATGACAGTCATGAACTCACTGAAATATAGATAGATACCAATAGATTCTAGCTTCGATTTTGTCTATCCTTGTTCCCAAAATATTTTCAGGGGCTTAATGGTAGTTCCTTGGTTAATCGTTTTGCATCACTTTTTATACAGACATACATCAGCGAATCTGATGAGTGATGCTAAAAACTCAATCCTATTTATCTTGAGGAGGGTCTGAGTAGTCCAAGTATTCATATCACGTTGATGAAATTGCTGCTAATAGTAAAAAAATGTATATCTGGAGTGATTTGAGTACAATTTGGGAATGATTTTGAGTTTTTATCATTGTTTGGAATTGGAAATATCTTATAGGAATATTTTCTATTCATATTGTAGTAGCTTTTATGCTGGTATGAGATAGTGTCTTGCTGCCTTTCAAAGACTAGTATGCAAAATACAACTGATAAATAATACCAATGCTGTATCATATTCTATTGCTCAGCATAGGAAAATTTTTGAAAATCACCTACACATAATAATTTTCTGATGCCTCTTAAATGATTGGCTATCTTCTACCTAATAAGTTGTGGAAAAAATCTTTAACATGTACTGAAGCAGAATTGAACAGTTTGTTTTAAGCGAGCAACTGATGTGTTCGCTCAAACTTGCCACTAAAAATATTTCGTATTAATTGGATAAAAGTCCATATGACACTATATATCTGTGCCTGGACCACAATTTGGGTTCATGTTATAGAGAAATATGTGTTAAGTAAGTACATGTTTACGAGGTTTTACTGTAAATGCATAAATGCATAATGATCTGTCAAAAACTCCATGAAGAACTTCTGTAGGAAATTACAAAAATCACTCAATAATGTAATGCTTAGAAATGCTCTTCTAAAGCAGGTGAATGTAAAATTGCAAAATGAGAGTTGTGTTATCAGGTGACAATAGCTTCTCATGCTCTTGCTGCCATGGTTTAGGGAGGGGAAAGAAGGCAACAGGATGGGGCCCAATACCTGGGGAGAATGCAGCACCCTTTTCTCTCCAAAGTTGTTGGCTGGGGGCTGACAAAAAAAGCACTTGACATGCTCCACATTTGCGCTGATTACTGGAATAGTATGAAACCTAGGTATCTAAAATTTAGGAAAACGGGTAAGGGTGACTTTGCGCAAGATGGTGCGCACCCAGGAAAAATCCCAAGGAAGAATGGACTTGAAAAAAGTCTGACGGGACCGGGAATCGAACCTGGGTCTCCTAATTGCCGGTCAGGTGCCTTGTCCATTGAGCTATCCCGGCAGAACATTTCTCCAAGCCATTCTGGATACTTTGTGGGCAAGGATGTTGCGAGTTCGTGCTCATGGTGGCATCGTTCACAGTCACGGAACGAAGTCTGGAGTATACCAACTGTCATGTAACGACTGTAATTCCATATACATTGGCCAGACTGGAAGGAACTTTAAACTAAGGGCAAAAGAACATGCTAAATGTTTTGAAATCGGTTCACACCAATCCCACTTTGCAAAGCACCTTTTGATCTCAAATCACTGTTCGAATTTTGTACCTAAAATACTACACTTAGCAGAGAAGGGTAATCGGCTAAATATTCTCGAAAAAATTGAAATTATTAACTTAAATAATAACCCAGAATTTAACCTAACAAATGAATTTGTCTTTCCTTCCTCCTCCCCTTTACTGACTGCCTCTCTTCCATGCCCTTCTCCCTCCACTAGTTCGAGGAACCCGTCTACCTAATCTTTTCCGCGAATTATATCCTTCACCCTGTCCTGTCCCTATTGTTTCCCCTCCACCCCCTGACCTGCTCTCTTGGTTCTATACGTTGTTTCTGGCTGCCTCTTCACTTGAAGACGACGCTTACGCGTCGAAACATGTCGTGTATTTTAATCATTGTGTTGTGTGGTATTTTGCATAGTTGTTTTTAAATAAATTAAGAACTAGGTTCATCTGTGAAAAGTGGTTCCTTTTTATTTCTTCCATATTTGTCTTGGAATACCACAAAGTTACCCGCCAATCAGTTGAGTATATCCATTAAACATCCCAAAACAAAGAAATCTCAAAAGTCAGGGAATTTCGCCTCTCAAAACATTTTGTGCAATTTCCAGTGCAACATTCAGGGTCATACATAATCTAGTAAAAATTGAAAGAAAGAATTGTTGAACAAAGAAGAGAAGAAATGCAGGAAAAAATATACAAACATATACATAAAAAGTGTTTCCTTTATGCAAGATTGGCAGTTTTTTGCAGTATCATCAAGAAAAAGGGGTATAGGTGTCAAATTGAGGAAAGAATTTTTATATAAATAAATGATCCATTGTTCACTTTTGTTTACAGATCCATTACAACACATGAATTGCTCTTAAGTTATAATACATTTAAGGTGATCATATAGTGGTGACCATCTCTGGTAACTTGATTCTGGGGAAGAGTGCAGTTAAATTCTGCCTCGTGGCTCGGTGTATGGGTGGTTCTGGGCAGTTTATGAGGGAAAGGGATAACTGTGTTTTAATACTGTAGTCTTCCCACAAAAACCTTGGCTAATATCATATGGATTGTCCACAGATATCCTAAAAATGCTGGATGAGATATGTGGCTTCGAAATTTTTAAATTTTAAAGGAGAACATTTTTTGTTGATTAGAAATAGAAACTCCTCACTCAAAGTCTCAACACAGGTTTCTTTCGTTATTGAAATTAAATTTAGGGAGTAAAATTCGTAGGAAGATATAAAATATCGTTATAGCTATTTTCCTATAATAAGGCTAAAATTAATATTCAACCCTTATTATATTAACTTAAAATTATCCAAAACTACACCTACATGCCCTAATAATTACTATCGTTGTAGTTATGTAGAAATACAGGTTTGTGGGTCAGACTTAGTTCATCTGTGTAGGTTATGGAAATTACAAGACTTCCATCGACCTCAAGTAAATTTTTTATTTCTCCATCTAAAATTAACTATGCATCGTAAAGAAAAACAAAAAACTAACATGAGTTTTGAAATTAAAAGATGGTTACTCATATATGCTATTGGAAAGTTATGTAAACTAGTTTACTCACTACATTTCAATTGACAAGGAAGAGGGAAATAACACATGAAAATATACCTAACAGGATAAGAAGCTGTTCTTAAGGAGAGATATGGAGAGTTAAGGAAGGGAAGTAAGACTATCAAAAAGACACATTATTAAATTCACCTTGCTAAGAATGCTTTCCTTTGAGTCTGTAATATGAAGTTATTTTCGAAATGAGAAAGTGATATAGGTACTCTTTTCCACAAATTTATTAGCAAAATGAACAGTTTTTGTCAACTTCTTGCCATTGTCAATGCTTGTTTTTCCGTATATGTAATGCCAAAGTCGACGTGACATTGTCGATCGCTTTGTAATTAAATTAGGGTTAGGGAGTAAAAGTTGTTGAGCCTTATTCCCTTGTCGATATTGCTTATGTTATGTAAATACTGTCATGTCATTATCTTCTTCACCACCAGTTACGTCCAACTTAGCTTCTTTTAATTTAAAATAAAATTTAGTGATGGCAGTAAAACATCAAGATAAAAATGGTTGACTTTATGAGTGATTAAATTTTGAAAGTTTAAAAGGCTGAATGTATAAAAAAAATCTCATAATAAAAATTATGTTCTTCAATACTCAGTTTTTGTTGAAATAAGTACAGAAAAATTAGTAACTGAGATCGCCCAAGGACAAAAGGGAAATAATATAACAATATGTAAAAATATGACGTTTGATTTAAGTCTAAGGACCTTTTCTAAGGTTATAACGGCAATAACCACTTTGCCAAGTACAAAACGAGATTTTTCAGTATACGCATCTCCCGCAATAAGTATCTAAGATAATTGAGGTTAGAAAAGCGTCTAGTGCGCTCTTTGAGACCCGTGAGAGGTTGATTTGCTGAGTGGTGGGGTTCTGTGTTAAACCTTAGATAACAACCGATATTGAGTGAGTACAGTTATAAAAAATTTCAGCATCATTACTAGCGAGGCCGTTACGTTAACTTAATCTGCTGTTACGGTCGCTGCAATAGTTCACTAAACTCGAAAAAACGTATCCTTTGTACATCGCAATATTTACGTCTGTGTTTTCTTTATGGTTGAAATCAAGTTATAAAGAAGGTGGAAAATAAAGTTAACGAAGCAAATATCTTGAGAAATTTAATGATCCAGCATCAAATCATCATAATCATTTAATGATCCAATGATCCATAATCAAAAAACCTACTTGGATTTACTTGTCATTCCGTACAAGTTCATCCAGGTCATGGCAACCACCACCTCAGATTTTGATGAAACATGGTTTGTTTTATTCTCTCAGGTAGATATGAAACAATGCAAAGTTTTTCTTCTTTATCTCACTCGTTTTCTTAACAGCCATTGACATTTTAGGAGAAACTGCGGTTTTTCAGATCCTGAGGCCTCCGTGGACGCTTTTACCTTTAGAGGAAAACAATCATCACTCAGTTCTTTTGCAAATTTGGAACTTTATCAAAGAAACCATGAGGATTTCAGAAAAAAATGACTCGTACTCAGAGGTATCATTAATTATCTAACTCTAGTTTCAAAGAATTTAATTTAGTTTAGGACGTAAAACAAGTTTTTATAAAAATATATTATACACCAAAGACAGGTTGTTAATCAGCAATACTTTTTTCTCATCCTAAAGATCTTAAAGATATTTCCCACAATCTCTTATAATGAAATTCATGGGAGTTTGTAAGCTCAGTGAGATAAAAATGTTAATATAAAAAGTGAGTTTTCTCATAATCATCATCAGGCCTACCTACAATCGATTAGAAGAGAAACGTAACAGTTCTAATTTCATTATCTTTATCAGATTTCCATGGTATATTAATAAAAACACTTGTACTTGTAATATAAAGATACTCGATTTGAGAGTCTGATTGCAATTTGTCGTTATTTTGTTTTAATCTTTAAGTATTTTACCGGATGCTTAGAGATATTAATCCTGGTATCTTAATAACATAATGCATCACACATAGTAGTCAGCGAGGAAATTTTTTATTACTCATACAAGAGCACCACAGAACAAAATAAAAACGATAGTGCACATGTGCAAGCCAGACACTGAAAAATTTTGACATTTGCAGATTATATCATCTAACACACTCCCTTAATGATATTTTTTTTCTTCAAACAATAAAGAATTTATTTTTATAATTTAAACATAAAGACAAGAAGTATTATTAAGTATAAGGGAATAGTTGAATAGGAATATTGGTTGTTGGAGAATTGATGTTTCAATTCCTGAAAAGAGAAAAATATAGTTCGTATTTTTCTTTACACACATTTTTCAATTTATCTTATCATCATGAACATGTCCCTTATTTTAGGAAATTTTTCAGTTCCCAGTGGTTTAGTCAATATGTCAGCCAACTGCTTGTTTGAGGGGCAGTATTTCAAGTCGAATAATCTTTCATGGTAGAGCTCAGATATGAAGTGATATCTCACAGCGGTGTGTTTTGTTCTCTTATTTAGCTGTCCAGACTTGATAAGTTTAATAGCACTTTGGTTGTCTATTTCCAAGATAGCCCTTTGTTCTTTCATCTGGAGGACAGTTTCAGCATCTTTTCCAATCAATTCAGAAAGTAAACTCTTAAGAAACATTACTTCCTTTGTACACTCTGCAGCGGATATGTATTCTGATTCAGCTGTTAAAGTGGCGACTATTTGCTGCTTCACAATAACATATAAAAATAATATTTGTACTTTTCCACAATGGTTTTAATACAGCCCGACCGGTATTGAAGTATTCACGTTATCATCAGGTGGTTCAGGAAATAAAACTAAAACAGTAGCCTAAATATCCATAAAAAGAATGAGGAGGGGAGGGGAGGTTGTAAAAGGAGGAAGACCGCAAGGATGTAGGGAAGGGCAAGGGACCGGAGATCCAAACAGGCGAAGAAGTCATTTGAGAGGTGGTGGTGGGGGTAAGGAAGGGAGTATGCAAGTGTAGAGGGTTGAGGGATTCTCTGAAAACAGATATTCGTAACTGAGGGTGTGGGAGTGATGCAGATGGTGCAGGATTTCAAATTTTTCTAATGCATCCATTTTTGGTCCTTTGGGGCATGAATGGAGTATGGTGGATGAGAAATCAGAGCCGTGGTTATTTTGCATTAGGTAGTTGGCAAAATGAGATTGGAGTTGGGCTTTATTTGTGAATGCATCTTTATGCTCTTTGCACCTGATCGATATGTTTCTCTTGCTCTGGCCAATATAGATGTTATTGCAATTTCTGCATTGGATTCTATTAATACCAGGTTTATGTAAGGGATATATTAGATCTTTAGTTTTGCACAGGAGGGATATCAGGTTAAAACGGCTGTAATATGCAATGCGAACATCTGATGTGGGAAATACATTTTGAATTTGGTATGAGAATCTACTGTTGAAATTTAATTTTACCCATCTTGGGGGGTCAATAAGGATAGTTGGGGATGGGTTTAAAATTTCATTCAGAGCTGGTTTTTACCTTTGGTGGGTGAATAATTTGTTAATGATGGAATGTGGGTAAAGGGAGGCAAGGGTGGAGCAAGGGGCAAGATAGTTTTTAATTCGATTTGGAAATCATTGGGGGACATAGGGATGTTAAGTAACCTATGGATGAGGGAGTGAAAGGAGGCTAGTTTGTGTGAATGGTGATGGTTGGATGAGGTTGGATGACATGACCAGTATTCATGTCATGAACACGAGTGTTTGTAATGCTACAATATTGATCATAACATCAACCGACTTGTTGTATTCATACTTGATGAATTCTGCAATTAGTTGACTTTTTGTTTCCTCTGTATCTCTCTTGTAGACATTGGATAGTTTTTCAAACATATCCTTTGCTGTTTTTGAAGTTAGAATATGAGATTTCACTTTTGGATCTATTATTTTTTCCTGGTATCTTAATAACATGCATCACACATAGTAGTCAACAAGGAAGTTTTTAAGAGTTTAAGTTTATGTAAGAAGACCAATGGACAAAATGAGAGCCCAACTACTTAAGGGTGGAGAGCACAACTAACTCTCCTTTAAGTTTTACCAAGATGGCCTCAGTCATAGAAAAAAAAGAATATCACAGCACTAAAACATTAGTGGTCTCATAATGCAATATTCTAACAAATTCAACCAAAATTAACAACTACTTCAACACTTTCCCATTTTAATTGTAGTTGAATTAAAAAAAACGCTATTCATTGTGCATTGCCTATTTTACATAAGCCCTATCTTCACACGTAAAATCTTTAGGCATGGTCTCTGCAATGGCTTCATCATTATGTCTGATACTTGATCTTCCATAGAGATTTTTTGAATACCAAGCATTGCCTCTGTTACTTTCTCTCAAATGAAAAAGTGTTTAATGGAAATATGCTTGGTTCTGTGGTGAAACTCTGGGTTTTGTGCCAGTCTCACTGCAGCAGAGTTGTCAACTTTGATGACAGGAACATCTTTGAGTTTAATGTTACCTCTGAAGAGTCTGCTCAGCCGAATTGCCTCTTTGGCTTCCTCGTTTGCTGCTATGATTTCTGCTTTAGTTGTTGAGATCACCACAACTGCTTGTCATTATCTTAACCAGGAAATTGCACCTCCCAAATACTTTGTGTCTAGATAATATTGCAGAAATTATGTAATAGGAATACATTTATCTCTGGATTCTCTATGTTATTGAGATGGCTGACAAATAGCGGGACTAATAAGTATTTAACTTTGACAAACATCACTTTGGTCTGGTTTTGGTGACCTGGAAATCTTTGGAGAAGCAAAGGACGAATGCAGCGAAATTTTCATTCATCAATAGAGGAATAAAAGAATGGAATAGGTTACCTGAAGGAGTGCTTAAACCCTTACCGAAAACTATAAAAGAATTTAAAAATAGATGTAAAAATTTAACAGTTATATAATTATTTTGTATATATGCATGAGAATTGCTTGTGTTTTAGACGACCATTTATTGGATGGGAATAGTTTATGTAAAATTGTGGTAAGGTACTTTAAAGGGATTGTAACTTGTTGTATGATTTTGTATCTCACTGAAATATGTTGTATCTGACTATAATTTGTGAAATGGTAGTAAGTCTGGATGGGAATTATTTTTTGAAGGTGAAATTTTCTGAATGAGAAGTATTTTGTGAAATGGTAGCTTATATGATTTTTTAGTGAAATAGTAGTTTAACTTGTATATTGTTACTACCGGACTAGTTGTCCATTTGTAACATTTGTACTTATAATAATAATAATATGCCCCCATGGTACAGGATCCTAGTTGACAGGTTCCAGAGACTGGTCCATGGTTGGCCGTGTTGGATTGTTGAAGTCCTCTACTCGTAATGGCAAAACTTGATTCTGTGGCTTAGGCAAACATTTGGGACTCCTTGAAATCAGTTTGTCAAAGTGGTGTTTCCACAGCTTGTTCACAACTTTGACTTGATATGTCAAGGGTGCAATGCGGTACAAAATTGTGCCAGCAGCCCACTTGGAGTGCTGTGAGTGGTAATCACAGGCCCAAACAGTATTTCCTGAATGAAAACTTTGCACCTTTTCTTTAGGATTTGTTTGTTTCTCTTGGGACTTTTCTACATTGCGCTCAGGTCTATTAAAAAGTGAGTCCAATGGAAGTTAACTTTGACGTCCAATTAGCAGATCAGCTGCCGTAAAACCCATGGTAGCATGTGCTGTATTCTAATAAGTGAACAAGAGTCGATACAGTCGTCTCTTCAAACGATCCAGTCCAATGTCCTCCTTGCCTAAGACTGATTTTAGACTTCTCACAAAATGCTCCATCTCTCTGTTTGAACGAGGGTGGTAAGGGGATGTGTAAATGTGTCGCATTTAAAAACGCTTGCAGAAACACTTGAATTCAGCAGATATAAACTGAGATCCATTGTCCGACATAATCTGTTCGGGGACACCAAAGTGTGCAATTAAGCTGGAAATCATGTTAATTGTTGCCTGACTGTAGCGTTCTTCATTGGAAACACCTCTGGCCACTTGGTTCTGATGTCCATGATAACTAGAGAAAGCCATGAGAAGGACCGGCAAAATCTTTATGCCATCGGTTCCATGGTTTTGCTGGAAACTCCCATTGATGAACTGAAGCTTGAGCAGCTTCTGATCTTTGCCCTTGGCATTACAGACATTTTCAAACAGTTTCCTCAATTTCCTGATCCATGTTTGGCCACCACACTCTTTTACGAGCTATGATCTTCATTTTAGTCATACCTGGGTGTCCCTCATGCAATTCAGTTGGCACAGGTGACAGCAAATCTTTTGGAATGACTATCCTTGAACCCCAGAAAATACAGCCATTCTCTACAGCTAGCTCATTTTCACGCTTGTGAATGGTTCCAATGCTTTATTATTAGCTAGTTCAACTGCTAGCTCATTTTCACGCTTGTGAATGGTTCCAACTTTTTTTATTAGGATCGGGCGTCTGATTTCTTAGCACAAAGAACTTTTGACAAAACTTGTCGGGTAGCAACTGCAATTTTGAGAACAGAGAACTCTGTAATCTGGTCGTAATCGATGTCAAACACTTCTTTGTCCATGCTTTGTTGAACTGGCAAGCTCACGCTAGACCATCAGCATTTGTGTATTTTGTGGTTTGCTTGAAATGGAGGCTTGTAGGAGTATCCCATCAACATCAAAGCCCTACACTTCAGCTGCGCAGATGCATGATCAGGAACTAGCTTATCTGCAGCAAACAGCGCTAATACCAGTTTATGGTACAATTCAAAAGTACAGCCATACAGTTATTGTCAAAACTTGGTGACTCAACAATGATCAAATATGCCTCATGTTTCTGTTACTGAAGTAACTCTGGCATCCCTATCTCTAGAGTAATTCACCTCAGTACATTTATGCTCGATGTATAAATTGTTAAATTTCACAATATCCTCAACCATTTTTTGAAATACACTAACTTCCTCGGTAATATCAATTGCCCAGGACTTCAGGCCGGGTTGAATCTTGCAAATATTCTTTCCCTTAGTTTTAGTTTTCACCGTATATGGAGTTTTCTTCCACAAATGCCATCCTCTGCAGGGGAGACCATTCGGGTTTTTAGATTTACCCCTTTTGGGATAAGATGTCCGCAGCACCCCTTTGCCGACGAAATAATCCTTCCTCTGAGTGGTAACAGTTTCGGGAAGCTCGTCCTCAGAAGCCTCTTCTTCCGAATTGCTCTCTAATTCGTCCTGAAGTATGACTTCATTTTCACCTTCAGTAGCATCATCATTGAAAGTAGTCCACAACGAAGTCCAGAAGAAACTTCGAAGCGATGATGCTATGGCTTCTGTGAGGATTATCAGACGTAAATTCCAAATAATAGCTCAGGAAACTTGTCACAGAATAATAACAATATAATTCATTTTATGGTATCAGGAGTAAATTGTGAATGCACTTACGAGGAAGGAATATCCATTTCCAAAGTGAAAGGAAAGCAGTCAGCGTCGCGCAGAGTTCACTCACCACTCAAATGCTTTATTATTAGCTAGTTCAACTGCTGATCAAAGAAGATTAACATAAAAATCCTTTATTTTAACATTCAATTTCCCTAAAAGTTAATAAAAATCAAATAATATTCAAATCAATGAAAATGATGGGTAATTAAACTTACGTAAAGGAATTATCCTGCAAAATGGCGTTCAGCGGAGCAGATTTCTCCAAAAGTTTTCCTTTCGTATCNCAGTCCATGCCTCATAAGGCACCTTACCTTTTACAGCAATAGTTGGAGAGAGATTTTTGAGATAAACAGCTGTGTGCACTGCTTCTCCCCAGTATTTGTTACTTAAACCGGCTTCTTTAAGCATTGCTCTAGTTTTTTCTAAAATTGTGCGGTTGGCCCTCTCTGCAACCCCATTCTGCTCAGGAGTCCCTGCAACTGTGAGCTGTCTTTGGATGCCCTCACTTTGGAGAAAACCAGTAAACGCTTTGGAACAATACTCCCCACCATTATCTGATCTCAATACCTTCAAACATTTACCAGTTTGTTTCTCCACAAGTTTTTTGTAGAGTTTAAATTTCTCCAATACCTCATCTTTAGATTTCAACAAGGCAATATGAGTATACCTCGTCTTATCATCTATAAAGGTCACAAAATACTTTTGCCCTCCAAAAGACACCTCATCCATTGGCCCACAGACATCAGAATGAACTATCCCAAGAATCTCTTTAGACCTTTCAGCATTACCCCTTGGGAAGGATGCTCTTGTCTGCTTTGCCTTCACACAATTTTCACACACTCCTGTTTGCGATGAGTTAAGAACAAAACCATCCACCAGACCCTCAGACATGGAATGCATACTTTTAAAACTTAAATGAGCAAGCCTTTTGTGCCATAAATCACTCTCTGGAAGGCTCTCTGCCTTCAATGCCTTTGGCTGAAAAGGATTAAGATCTAACTTATAAATTCCACCTAATTCTTTAGCAGAAATTAAAGGACAAGACATGATATTTACACTTCCCTTACTGTATATATTACAACCTATACCATCAAAAACTGTTATTAGTCCCAATTTTGAAATAGCACTTACAGATAGCAAATTTGTTGTTAGATTAGGCACATAAGTAACATTTCTTATCCCTGAAAAAACGTTCGGACCTTTTAAAACAATGTCACCTACACATTCTGTATATAACTTCTCATTACCAGCACAATTGACATCTTTTTTATCTACAACTTTATAATTGGAAAGCAGATCTTTGTTCCCACACATATGAGCTGATGCCCCTGAATCTTCATACCAGCTTCCTTCTTTACCAATAGCTGTCATGGCAGTAAACAAATTCCAGTTCTGTGGCCCTGAGTTTTGACTCTTACCTTCTGGATTCTTCTATTGAATTTGCCCTTATTTCTGAACCAACATTTGGATGTTTATGTACAGGCTTTTTACAATTAAAGCAGATAACCACATCATNCCCGCCGGAGGGTTAAATACCTGGAGCCAAGGCTGCCCAAACAGTTGTTTGTCCTTTTGATTTGCAACCACCATTGATAGCATGAGGCTCCATTTTCTATAATGGACATAGACCTAACACTGGCTGGTGATGTTCAGTGCTTTGCTACTATTCAGCATCAATTTCCCTGCTGGCTCTAACCTTGGACTGCCAAGTTTGACCCACAGATCTTTGCTGATGACTTAGCTGCTCATATGTCAAATTCCAATTTTATGGGTCACCCATTGATATGGGTTAGTATCTTGGTGCTTGGAACAACCTCAAGGTTGGTTGTAATGCTGCCCAGTTCATCAGTCTCAGAGTCAGAGGCCTTATCATTCTCACTACTCCCCTGGTTATGGGCGCACTCAACTATCTTACATTTTGGCTTCCCCTTCTTTAAGCACTTCTTCTGGAAATGGCCCTTAACTCCACTATTGTGCATTCTTGGCTGGACAATCTTTTCCCTTGTCCATGGATCACATGGCCACACACATTCTTTTGACCTTGACGACCAGGAGTTTTTGTCTTGGTCACACTTCTGTCCCTTTTCCCCTATTGATCTATTCACCTGAACTGTTTGACTGTTTGGACTGCTTGAGCAACATTGTCACCACCCTAGACTTGATTCTCTGTGCATTCCATTGTTAGTGCCACATCAAATATCTCTTGGAACCT
Organism: Ladona fulva; assembly: GCA_000376725.2. Taxonomy (NCBI): domain Eukaryota; kingdom Metazoa; phylum Arthropoda; class Insecta; order Odonata; family Libellulidae; genus Ladona; species Ladona fulva. The sequence continues at coordinate 43,110 of APVN02032158.1, forward strand.
GACTTTGATGTTGTCAGCATCATGATTCCTTCTGTCTGGCCACTTCTGCCGCAGCTCCATTTGTACCTTAGCGTGTTGAATCCCAGCAATAAATCAATCACATAGTTGTTCATATAATGCATTGCCATAGTCAAATGAACCAATGCGGTACTTAAACCAATTGGCACATTGAGTAAAACTTTCATAGTCTTGACAAATCGCAGCATTGAATTCCATTCTGGACACAAAGATCATCAATACTGGTTCATATAATAACTGGAAGGCATCTTTGACTTGCTCATATATCTTTGCGTTTACCTCGTTTGGGAAGAAAACATTATGTTCCACCTCTGAAGGTTCTGCACTGACATATGCAAGTAACAGCTCCTGTCAAGCATTTGCCATCTCAATATCTGCATTGCCCAAAACCTTTTACTCTGCAAATTTGCTCAAACTGGATAATATATGAATCCAATATTGATTTTTCCTTGTTGAAAAAAACTGGCACGTCCGTTTAGTTATTGCCGCTGCCATTATACTGGCCCTTCCAGATTCCTTTTCCACTATCTTGTCACACCAATTCAAATATTATTCAATTGTGCCAACTTAATATTACGATGATGTAATATTATGGAATTCCATCCTTGTCATCAATGTAATACAGAGATACTTGATTTAAGAGTGTGACTGCAATTTATTTAACCAAATTAATACAACACAAAATCAATCAGATGAAGCAATCCCAAGTTAACAACAACAATATCAACAACATGAACAATGTAATCAATATGATCTAGCTTAACTTGGTGGAATGCCATAATGAAATAAATATGAAATTACTTGGTGGTATCCAGAAGAAATTTTACTTCATGACCGGTTTTGACTCTGGTCATCCTCAAGGAACATGGTGTTGAGATAGCAACTTTTTGGCGGAGATGGTTCATGATTTAGACAGGATGGTGGAAGGTCTCAGGAAAAGACATCTAGACTACATCGCATCACAACCGGAACTAATTTATTACACACAGACAGTGACATGCTTACAGATACGAAAAATTACATGCCCAAACAAAAAACAAAACAACACACACTAATGCGCGGGATTAACTTTAAAGATGATTTTAACACACCCCCTTTAATCCCACGACCACATTATCATACAACAGGAATCATGTCAACAAATTTTTTAAACATACAACTACCTAATGGCTTTGTAAATACATCAGCCATACATACCATGTCTTCAGATATTGCATGCTGGACAACAATCAATTTCTTACTTACTAAATCTCTAACATTATGGTAAGCAATGTCTATATGTTTAGTTTTCCTATTAAAGGAAGGATTTCTAGACAAAAATATGGCCCCTTGGTTGTCACAATTCAACTTTACAATTAACTTTTGACCAATTAACTCCTCAATCAAAGTTTGTAGATAAATTGCTTCATTGCTTGCATGGCTAAGGGCAACATACTCAGCCTCGGTACTAGACTGAGCCACAGAAGACTGTTTCCTGGATTGCCACGAAATTGGCCCTTCACCAAATTTAAAAAGAAAACCAGAGTAAGATTTTCTATCAGTAGGATCACTACCCCAGTCTGCATCACAGAAGCCAGTCAATTCTTTTTCACCCTTCCTAAAAGTTAAGGATAGTTCTTTAGTACCTTGCAGATATTTTAAGACTCTCTTGGCACTGGACCAATGCAAATTGTCGAAGCACTGATTAAATTGACTAAGATAATTCACAGCTTGTGTGATATCTGGTCTTGTCCATATGCTCAAATACATTAATGAACCTATAAGATTTTGATAGGGTACATTAGGTTTTTCACCATCATTTTTCTGAAGATACAGTCCCTTTTCCAGAGGTGTTTTCACAGGATTACAATCAGACATCCTAAACCTATCCAGAAGTTTTTCAAGATAAAGTTTCTGTGACAATTTAACTTCACCTCTCTCTCTATTTCGTTGAACACTCACCCCAAGAAAATGCTTCAACTCACCAAGGTCTCTACAACTAAACCTTTCTTTGAGTTTACATTTTAACTTTTCTTTTTCCTCTTTGTCATTAGACACAATAAACATATCATCCACATGAATAGCCACAATTGTTAACAACCCTTTTGAACCTTTCTTTACATACACACATGCATCACTCTTAGATCTTTGAAATCCAACAGTAATAAGAAAGTCATGTAATTTGACATTCCAGGCTCTAGAAGCCTGCTTTAACCCATATATGGCCTTTTTCAGAAGGCAAACCTTCTCTGGATTGTCTGCATCAACATAACCTTCAGGTTGCTCCATGTAAACAACCTCCTCAATGTCACCATTCAAAAATGCAGTGCATACATCAACATGGTCCATATCCATATCTAAATTGTTAGCTATGGAAATAATCACCCTTAGACTCTCTGCTCTCACCACTGGAGAGAAAGTTTCGTTATAGTCTAAGCCATAACACTGAGTGAAACCTTTGGCAACTAATCTTGCCTTATACTTGTCAATCACTCCATCAGGTCCCCTTTTTAATTTATACACCCACTTATTTTCTACAACATTTTTCCCTGTAGGCCTAGGCACAAGAACCCACACATTGTTCTCTTTCAATGACATCATCTCCTCATGCATGGCATTGACCCACAGTTTTCCATCTTTTCTACCTAAAGCCTCTCCTCTTGTTACAGGCTCATCATTTAAGGCAACTGATGCCTTATATGTTACAAAATCAGGGAATTGATAAGGTTTTCTATCTCTTAGAGGATACCTCCTTTCTCTTTCACCCTCATCTGCAGCTACCTCTACATTGCCTGCTACATTACTTTCACTTGATACCAAGTTTTCAGAATTTCTATCAGAACAGTTATCATGAATTACTGGCACACAAATTTGTACATCTGTTACAAAATTGGGGTTAACATTTGAATTCCCAACCTTTGCTTCCCCTTTTTCTAGCCCTGGAAAAATGCTTTCATTAAATACAACACTTCTCTCTATTATTACTTCCTTTGGGTTCTTAAAATTAATTAATCTATACCCTTTTTTCTCATCATCATAGCCCACAAATACACATTCTGTTCCTCTATCCCCCAATTTATTGCTTCTAACTTTAGGGACATGAACATAAGCAAGACAACCAAAAATTTTTAAATGTCCAATATGGACCTTTCTCCCAGTCCATGCCTCATAAGGCACCTTACCCTTTACAGCAACAGTTGGAGAGAGATTTTTGAGATAAACAGCTGTGTGCACTGCTTCTCCCCAGTATTTGTTACTTAAACCGGCTTCTTTAAGCATTGCTCTAGTTTTTTCTAAAATTGTGCGGTTGGCCCTCTCTGCAACCCCATTCTGCTCAGGAGTCCCTGCAACTGTGAGCTGTCTTTGGATGCCCTCACTTTGGAGAAAATCAGTAAACGCTTTGGAACAATACTCCCCACCATTATCTGATCTCAATACCTTCAAACATTTACCAGTTTGTTTCTCCACAAGTTTTTTGTAGAGTTTAAATTTCTCCAATACCTCATCTTTAGATTTCAACAAGGCAATATGAGTATACCTCGTCTTATCATCTATAAAGGTCACAAAATACTTTTGCCCTCCAAAAGACACATCATCCATTGGCCCACAGACATCAGAATGAACTATCCCAAGGATCTCTTTAGACCTTTCAGCTTTACCCCTTGGGAAGGGTGCTCTTGTCTGCTTTGACTTCACACAATTTTCACACACTCCTGTTTGTGATGAGTTAAGAACAAAACCATCCACCAGACCCTCAGACATGAAATGCATACTTTTAAAACTTAAATGAGCAAGCCTTTTGTGCCATAAATTACTCTCTGGAAGGCTCTCTGCCTTCAATGCCTTTGGCTGAGAAGGATCAACATCCAACTTATAAATTCCACCTAATTCTTTAGCAGAAATTAAAGGACAAGACATGATATTTATACTTCCCTTACTGTATATATTACAACCTGTACCATCAAAAACTGTTATTAGTCCCAATTTTGAAATAGCACTTACAGATAGCAAATTTGTTGTTAGATTAGGCACATAAGTAACATTTCTTATCCCTGAAAAACCGTCTGGACCTTTTAAAACAATGTCACCTACACCTTCTGTATACAACTTCTCATTTCCAGCACAATTGACATCTTTTTTATCTACAACTTTATAATTGGAAAGCAGATCTTTGTTCCCACACATATGAGCTGATGCCCCTGAATCTACATACCAGCTTCCTTCTTTACCAATAGCTGTCATGGCAGTAAACAAATTCCAGTTCTGTGGCCCTGAGTTTTGACTCTTACCTTCTGGATTATTTTCAGAGCTTCTATTGAATTTGCCCTTATTTCTGAACCAACATTTGGATGCTTTATGTCCTGGCCTTTTACAATTAAAGCAGATAACCACATCATCCCTATTCTGCCCACTTCTTGAACAGTACTGTCCACCTTGGTCAGCAGTCTGCTTCAGCTGATGATAGGCCCTTCGCTGGTGCTGCTCTCGCTGTTGGCTGGACACCACATTACCAGGCGGCCCCTCAGGTTGATTCCCCCTAGGTTGCCACGTCATCGATTGCTCCATACCATTGCCACGAGAGAAATTTCTCCCATTGCCTGCTCCAGCTAAGAGTGCCTTTGATGATCCATTGGCACCCCTTTCTTCTGCTGCCTCCTTCTGTCCCTCTCTAATCAGCGCATTGGATACCATGTTGGGAGTCAACTCTTCTTCTTTCTTCACGCTCTTTTCTATGAGCTGGCGCAGCCACTTGTACTCCGGTCTCAGGTTTCTCAGCATCAGGAAAGCCACAAATTCATTATCTATGGGCTTGTCGGTTTCAGCAATCTTATGGATTATGTCTGTCATGCTCATCACGTAGTCGTACAGTGACTTGAAGTTGGCATGCTTCGTATCCAACAATTGGTCCATGAGGCCGATGCGCCGGAACACGCCTTTGTCCTCAAACACGTCGCAAAGATTTTTCCACGCTTCGAATGCGGTTTTTGCAGTTCTAACGTGAATCAACAGATGCGACTGTATCGTAAGAGAGATTTTAGATCGGGCCCTTAAATCCCTCTTCATCTCCGGAGAGTTCAGATTTTGCCTCACTTGTTCAGGTGGTTCTTGAAGGACACTATCGTACAAGTCATCTAACCCTAAATACAGTTCCATTAAATATTTCCAGTTCGCCCAATTACTTTCCCCCTCGAGTTTATCGATGGCTGGAAGATGATTCGACGCCAACGTGACCGTAGTTGTTGCCGGCACATGTGACGTGAAAAGGCTACCCGTTCCCACATTTTCGTCACTTCCACTATTTTCACCGTGGTGGACATTTTCGTTACTCATTCTGTATAATTAATAAGAGCAACTCAAGAGACAAAGTCCTGAACACGTGGTCCTAACAAAAGTTCTCCGACCGAAAATATAAGTCCACGGTACTAAATTTCACCGTAATATATAAAACTTATACCGCAATTCACAGTGGTAGATCGTCCTGGGCCCATAACCTGTTGAGATATCAGCTTTTCGACGGAGATGGATTAGGATTTAGACAGGATGGTGGAAGGTCTCAGGAAAAGACGTCTAGACTACATCGTATCACAACCGGAACTTATTTATTACACACAAACAGTGACATGCTTACAGATATGAAAAATTACATGCCCAAACAAAACAAAACACACACTAATGCGCGGGATTAACTTTAAAGATGATTTTAACACACCCCCTTTAATCACGCGACCACATCATCATACAACAGGAATCAAGTCAATAAATCTTTTAAACATACAACTACCTAATGGCTTTGTAAACACATCAGCCACCATGTCTTCAGATATTACATGCTGGACAACAATTGATTTCTTACTTACTAAGTCTCTAACATTATGGTAAGCAATATCTATATGTTTAGTTTTCCTAGTAAAGGAAGGATTTCTAGACAAAAATATGGCCCCTTGGTTGTCACAATTCAACTTTACAATTAACTTTTGACCAATTAACTCCTCAATCAAAGTTTGTAGATAAATTGCTTCATTACTTGCATGGCTAAGAGCAACATACTCAGCCTCGGTACTAGACTGAGCCACAGAAGACTGTTTCCTGGATTGCCACGAAATTGGTCCTTCACCAAATTTAAAAAGAAAACCAGTGTAAGATTTTCTATCAGTAGGATCACTACCCCAGTCTGCATCACAGAAGCCAGTCAATTCTTTTTCACCCTTCCTAAAAGTTAAGGATAGTTCTTTAGTACCTTGCAGATATTTTAAGACTCTCTTGGCACTAGACCAATGCAGATTGTCGAAGCACTGATTAAATTGACTAAGATAATTCACAGCTTGTGTGATATCTGGTCTTGTCCATATGCTCAAATACATTAATGAACCTATAAGATTTTGATAGGGTACATTAGGTTTTTCACCATCATTTTTCTGAAGATACAGTCCCTTTTCCAGAGGTGTTTTCACAGGATTACAATCAGACATCCTAAACCTATCCAGAAGTTTTTCAAGATAAAGTTTCTGTGACAATTTAACTTCACCTCTCTCTCTATTTCGTTGAACACTCACCCCAAGAAAATGCTTCAACTCACCAAGGTCTCTACAACTAAACCTTTCTTTGAGTTTACATTTTAACTTTTCTTTTTCCTCTTTGTCATTAGACACAATAAACATATCATCCACATGAATAGCCACAATTGTTAACAACCCTTTTGAACCTTTCTTTACATACACACATGCATCACTCTTAGATCTTTGAAATCCAACAGTAATAAGAAAGTCATGTAATTTGACATTCCAGGCTCTAGAAGCCTGCTTTAACCCATATATGGCCTTTTTCAGAAGGCAAACCTTCTCTGGATTGTCTGCATCAACATAACCTTCAGGTTGCTCCATGTAAACAACCTCCTCAATGTCACCATTCAAAAATGCAGTGCATACATCAACATGGTCCATATCCATATCTAAATTGTTAGCTATGGAAATAATCACCCTTAGACTCTCTGCTCTCACCACTGGAGAGAAAGTTTCGTTATAGTCTAAGCCATAACACTGAGTGAAACCTTTGGCAACTAATCTTGCCTTATACTTGTCAATCACTCCATCAGGTCCCCTTTTTAATTTATACACCCACTTATTTTCTACAACATTTTTCCCTGTAGGCCTAGGCACAAGAACCCACACATTGTTCTCTTTCAATGACATCATCTCCTCATGCATGGCATTGACCCACAGTTTTCCATCTTTTCTACCTAAAGCCTCTCCTCTTGTTACAGGCTCATCATTTAAGGCAACTGATGCCTTATATGTTACAAAATCAGGGAATTGATAAGGTTTTCTATCTCTTAGAGGATACCTCCTTTCTCTTTCACCCTCATCTGCAGCTACCTCTACATTGCCTGCTACATTACTTTCACTTGATACCAAGTTTTCAGAATTTCTATCAGAACAGTTATCATGAATTACTGGCACACAAATTTGTACATCTGTTACAAAATTGGGGTTAACATTTGAATTCCCAACCTTTGCTTCCCCTTTTTCTAGCCCTGGAAAAATGCTTTCATTAAATACAACACTTCTCTCTATTATTACTTCCTTTGGGTTCTTAAAATTAATTAATCTATACCCTTTTTTCTCATCATCATAGCCCACAAATACACATTCTGTTCCTCTATCCCCCAATTTATTGCTTCTAACTTTAGGGACATGAACATAAGCAAGACAACCAAAAATTTTTAAATGTCCAATATGGACCTTTCTCCCAGTCCATGCCTCATAAGGCACCTTACCCTTTACAGCAACAGTTGGAGAGAGATTTTTGAGATAAACAGCTGTGTGCACTGCTTCTCCCCAGTATTTGTTACTTAAACCGGCTTCTTTAAGCATTGCTCTAGTTTTTTCTAAAATTGTGCGGTTGGCCCTCTCTGCAACCCCATTCTGCTCAGGAGTCCCTGCAACTGTGAGCTGTCTTTGGATGCCCTCACTTTGGAGAAAATCAGTAAACGCTTTGGAACAATACTCCCCACCATTATCTGATCTCAATACCTTCAAACATTTACCAGTTTGTTTCTCCACAAGTTTTTTGTAGAGTTTAAATTTCTCCAATACCTCATCTTTAGATTTCAACAAGGCAATATGAGTATACCTCGTCTTATCATCTATAAAGGTCACAAAATACTTTTGCCCTCCAAAAGACACATCATCCATTGGCCCACAGACATCAGAATGAACTATCCCAAGGATCTCTTTAGACCTTTCAGCTTTACCCCTTGGGAAGGGTGCTCTTGTCTGCTTTGACTTCACACAATTTTCACACACTCCTGTTTGTGATGAGTTAAGAACAAAACCATCCACCAGACCCTCAGACATGAAATGCATACTTTTAAAACTTAAATGAGCAAGCCTTTTGTGCCATAAATTACTCTCTGGAAGGCTCTCTGCCTTCAATGCCTTTGGCTGAGAAGGATCAACATCCAACTTATAAATTCCACCTAATTCTTTAGCAGAAATTAAAGGACAAGACATGATATTTATACTTCCCTTACTGTATATATTACAACCTGTACCATCAAAAACTGTTATTAGTCCCAATTTTGAAATAGCACTTACAGATAGCAAATTTGTTGTTAGATTAGGCACATAAGTAACATTTCTTATCCCTGAAAAACCGTCTGGACCTTTTAAAACAATGTCACCTACACCTTCTGTATACAACTTCTCATTTCCAGCACAATTGACATCTTTTTTATCTACAACTTTATAATTGGAAAGCAGATCTTTGTTCCCACACATATGAGCTGATGCCCCTGAATCTACATACCAGCTTCCTTCTTTACCAATAGCTGTCATGGCAGTAAACAAATTCCAGTTCTGTGGCCCTGAGTTTTGACTCTTACCTTCTGGATTCTTCTATTGAATTTGCCCTTATTTCTGAACCAACATTTGGATGTTTATGTACAGGCTTTTTACAATTAAAGCAGATAACCACATCATCCCTATTCTGCCCACTTCTTGGACAATACTGTCCACCTTGGTCAGCAGTCTGCTTCAGCTGATGATAGACCCTTCGCTGGTGCTGCTCTTGCTGTTGGCTGGACACCACATTACCAGGCGGCCCCTCAGGTTGATTCCCCCTAGGCTGCCACCTCGTCGATTGCTCCATACCATTGTCACGAGAGAAATTTCTCCCATTGCCTGCTCCAGCTAAGAGTGCCTTTGATGATCCATTGGCATCCCCTTCTTCTGCTGCCTCCTCCTGTCCCTCTCTAATCAACGCATTGGATACCATGTCGGGAGTCAACTCTTCTTCTTTCTTCACGCTCTTTTCTTTGAGCAGGCGCAGCCACTTGTACTCCGGTCTCAGGTTTCTCAGCATCAGGAAAGCCACAAATTCATTATCTATGGGCTTGCTGGTTTCAGCAATCGTATGGATTATGTCTCTCATGCTCATCACGTAGTCGTACAGTGACTTGAAGTTGGCATGCTTCATATCTAACAATTGGTCCATGAGGCCGATGTGCCGGAACACGCCTTTGTCCTCAAACACACCGCAAAGATTTTTCCACTCTTCAAATGTGGTTTTTGCAGTTCTAACATGAATCAACAGATGCGACTGTATCGTAAGAGAGATTTTAGATCGGCCCTTAAATCCCTCTTCATCTCCGGAGAGTTCAGATTTTGCCTCACATGTTCAGGTGGTTCTTGAAGGACACAATTGTACAAGTCATCTAACCCTAAATACAGTTCCATTAAATAATTCCAGTTCACCCAATTACTTTCCCCCTTGAGTTTATCGATGGCTGGAAGGTTATTCGACGCCAACGTGACCGTAGTTGTTGCCGTCACATGTGACGTGAAAAGGCTACCCGTTCCCACATTTTCGTCACTTCCACTATTTTCACCATGGTGGACATTATCGTTACTCATTCAGTAATATTAATAAGAGCTACTTTTTCTGAACAACTCAAGAGTCAAAGTCCTGAGCACATGGTCCTAACAAAAGTTCTCCGACCGAAAATATAAGTCCACAGTACTACATTTCACCGTAATATATAAAACTTATACCACAATTCACAGTGGTAGATCGTCCTGGGCCCATAACCTGTTGAGATAGCAACTTTTCGGCGGAGATGGTTGATGATTTAGACAGGATGGTGGAAGGTCTCAGGAAAAGACGTCTAGACTACATCGCATCACAACTGTAACTAATTTATTACACACAGACAGTGATATGCTTACAGATATGAAAAATTACATGCCCAAACAAAAAACAAAACACACACTAATGTGCGGGATTAAATTTAAAGATGATCTTAACACGTGGAACCAGAAATTTTTCCATTTATAAAGAATTTTTAGAAAATTTTGAGGGGAGGCTAAAGAGAGGGGAAGGGTTTGCAAAGGAAATGTTGTTAGCAAGTTCAGAGGTGGTGGACACGATCTCAATGACCTCCAGGCTATCTAGTTTTCTCCCTTTTGGCTGCTGGTGAAGAACTCTTGTGGCAAAGGAACTAATTTGTCCGTGCTCCAGGAGGTGCTCAGCGAATGCAGAGTAGGAAGTTCCTAATCTGTAGCACCGTTGATGTTTGGCCACCCTCACCTTTATATTTCTTCTGCATTGGCCAATATACCCCATTCCACAATCATCACAACTGATTTGGTAAACCCCAGATTGGTCTATGCGTTCCCCCTTATCTTTCACTGTAAGCAATGACATCTGTAGAGTGCTCAAGGTGTAGATACCAGATTTTAGGTGGGCAGGTAAAAGATTTTGGAGGTGGTAGGAAATATTTCCCAGAAAGGGAAGCTTTACACATCTATGGTATGATTCTTCTATTGCTAAGAGAGAAGAGAAAATTTTTGATGAGACAATTCTTCTTGATTTCTTGGCCAGTATATTGTTTATAAGGTTGGAGGAAAACCCATTTTTACTAGCTATAGATTTGATCGTTTGAATTTCAAGTTTAAAGTTTTGGTGGGACAAAGGAATAAGGCGGTGGATCATAGAGTGGAAGGCTGCATGTTTGTGGGAGAAATGGTGGGAAGACACGTTAGGGATCACGTGGTAACTGTAACTTTCCTTACAAAATACCTTTTAAGTCTGCAATATTATCTACCTCTGAGATCGGCAGATCCAAGAAATTTGGTACACCATTGTCTTTTAACTCACTGATGAATTCAATCCTGGGATGGATATTTTTAATGAAGTTCAAGAAATTGTAGATATCAGGTATTTTACCAACCCAAATACAAAATATATCATCAACATATCTTCTGTAGAAATGAATATTCTTAACAAAGGTATTATTGGAATTAAATAATTATAATAATAATAAATAATTATTTTCTTTTAAAAGTCAAAAAGATTTCTGCCAGTAATGGGGACAGAGGAGAACCAATTGCCAACCCCTCTTCTTACAAGAAGAACTAATTGTTAAATTGGAAATAGTTTTGAGAAACACAAACAGAGATTTGTTCATATGATTGTTAACCACATTATCTACAATTTTACAATTACATAGAAGCGTTCTCAAAATATTCAAAGTGCCATTTACAGACGCTTATGGGAAAAGATTTTTTTACATCAAATGATGACATAATGGCACCGTCCGGAATTTTGGTAGAGGCCAAAAGTTTTAAAAATTCAATTAAATTCTTAATCCCATAAGTGTGTGAAAATTTCATTAAATCACAAATGACAGAGTTCAATCTAAAAGCAAATTTGTGGCAAGGGGAAGAGATAGCCAAAACCACTGGCTGAATGGGAATATTATCTTTATGAAGCTTGGGTAAGCCATATTATTTTGGCGATTGGGGATTCATTGCAATCAGGCTACTTAACTCTCTAGATGTGAAGAGTATTTTCGTACTCTTTAAAACATTTTTCACTTCATTCTGGAAAATGGTGGTAGGATCTTTAGCTAGCCTCACTATATTTTTGGTGTTTATAAAGTCGTAACATTTCTCTTTGTACACATCAATCCCCAAGAGTACACAACATTTACCTTTATCAAATTGTTGTCACACAAAAACTTTTTCACAAGGGGGAAGTTAGATTACTGCTTGGGTGCCTTGCGGGAAGAGAACCAACAACTTATCAACAACAACAATAATAATAATAATTTTATTCACCTCACCCTTATCGATAAAAGAGCAAAGAAAACATAATAGCTGTCATGGCAGTAAACAAATTCCAGTTCTGTGGCCCTGAGTTTTGACTCTTACCTTCTGGATTATTTTCAGAGCTTCTATTGAATTTGCCCTTATTTCTGAACCAACATTTGGATGCTTTATGTCCTGGCCTTTTACAATTAAAGCAGATAACCACATCATCCCTATTCTGCCCACTTCTTGAACAGTACTGTCCACCTTGGTCAGCAGTCTGCTTCAGCTGATGATAGGCCCTTCGCTGGTGCTGCTCTCGCTGTTGGCTGGACACCACATTACCAGGCGGCCCCTCAGGTTGATTCCCCCTAGGTTGCCACGTCATCGATTGCTCCATACCATTGCCACGAGAGAAATTTCTCCCATTGCCTGCTCCAGCTAAGAGTGCCTTTGATGATCCATTGGCACCCCCTTCTTCTGCTGCCTCCTNCATACATGCTAAGACGAGGTATAGGGTATTATAACTGATGGTTTCTTCTGGTGTTATAGTTAGGTAGTGCTCTTTTCAAATATTTTATTTTCTTTGTGTACATATCTTATTAATTCATAAATATAAATGCTGGGTAGTGGTAGAATATCGAGTTATTTTAAAAATTGGTTTACAAGAATCTATAATGTCAATTTGCATACTATCTTTTTTTTAAATAGTTTACCAACCGGAGGCTATTCCCCAAAATATAATTCCATATTTCAGTGTGGAGTAAAAGTAACCATAATACACTACTAGTCTAGTTGGAAAATAAGTGATATGAGTGATACAGGACATGTTAAAACAGGCTCTGTTCAGTTGTTTGGCCATGTAATTGACCTGTTCTTTCCAAGTATTTCCAGAGGAGAACCAATTGCCAACCCCTCTTCTTGCCAGAAGAACTAATTATATAATTTGTTCTCATTCCTAATTCCCATCAGCTTCTGTAAATGACACTTTGAATATTTTGAGAACGCTTCTATGTACTTGTAAAATTGCAGATAATGTGGTTAACAATCATATGAACTTAATCTCTGTTTGTGTTTCTCAAAACTATTTCCAATTTAACAATTAGTTCTTCTGGCAAGAAGATGGGTTGGCAATTCATCAATGTACACACCTAGAATTTTTAAACATGTTGCATCTTAAGAGAAGAAATTGTATTATCACTGGTTGGTGCTAGATTACTTGCTTTCTGACTGCTTTTGAAATGAATAATGTTTGTTTTATCTACATTTAATCTTAATTCATTTGCAGAGAACTAGTTTTCCGTTTTTTCAGTTGTGTGCTTAAGACTAATTTCAAATTTGTTGTCATACAAATACTTTTTCATTCTTATTTTTAACTATTCCTATAGTATCATCTTCCTAAAGTATCACTTCTTTGCTTCTGCTGGGTGAGAGATCATTGACATAAACAATGTAAAGTAATGGGCTGAGCACAGAGCCTTGCAGAATGCCTATGTTCACATCTTCCCAATCTGAATTATATAATTTATTCTCATTTCTAATTTATGTCCTTAGTTTCCTACCTGACAAGTAAGAATGAATCCACTTAAGAGAATTCTCTTTTATTCCATAGTATTCTAGTTTATTGATTAGTGTGTCATGTTGAACACAGTCGAAAGCTTTGGTAAGGTTACAAGTTAAACCTTATTTTGTTTGTGACTGATCCAGGGACTTACAAACCGTATTTAGGTCAATTACCGCTGTCATGGTTGAATGTTTCCTTCTAAATCCATGTTGACATGGCAATAGCATTTGTTTTCCTTCAAAATGATGCATAAGCTGTGTTTTTGCAGCTATTTCAAATATTTTTGCAAAACTTCTTAACAAAGATGTGGGATGGTAATTTTTCATGAATTAAAGTTTTCCTTCTTTGTACAATGGCTTGATAATACTACAAGTAAAAGTTGCTTGCATACTGCAAGCTTAATATAGGGTAGATTAGGTAATGCATTATATGTGCGCTCCCTGAGATTCACCAGTGTCTGCTTGCAGGGACGTATGAATCTAAATCTATCCTTTAGTTTCAAGGGAACACCAAAATTTGAAAATATCATATAGGAGAGATTAAGTAAGGAATAAATATACTGTCTGCCATATGCTGCCTGCCATACACCATCTGCCATACTCCACTGGCTGTTTTCTGTGACGTGCAATACCACTATGGGAATTATCTTTACTACATGCACTAGAAAACCATATCTAATAACGATACCATGAATATCAACCTTCTATGTTAATGGAAAATACCCTAAACAAATATTTGAGAAATCGTGCAATGTTTAAAAACGCAAAATGTACCTGTTTTGGTGCCTTCTAGAATCAAACCCATTGTAATCAGGAAGAATAAGTCATTAATTCCCTAGTGTGATTGGTATGGTTTTTAAATTGAACATTCCTCAGGTAAGTGACTCTTTTAGTCTAACGGAAAATACCAAAAACAAATCAATGAAAACTCATTAGGTGTACAAAGTCACAAAAAGTACCGTTTTCAGGACTTTCTGGAATTGAACTCAAGAGCGCTGTCTCAATTATTCTGTAATGTCAAGGTCAGCGACTTTATGCAAAAAGGTAGATGGCTCAGTGATAATTTTCTTTTAGCCTCAGAAGGTGTCTCAATCTTATTGGAAAATGCAGAGTAAATTTTTGGAAATCTGTGCAATGTACAACCATGAAAAGTACTCTTTCTGGGGATTTCTTGAATCGCAACTAAAGTACCTAGAAAGGAAATCTCATTAATTCCCTATTGTGAATATTGTTGTCTTAAGGATAAAAAATTGCTGGGTTCGTGGCACCTTTCATTTAACGGAAAATGATAAAAATATTATCATTAAAAATTCATACAATTCAGAAAATCACAAAATGTAGCTTGTTTAATCCGCCCTGGCATCGAACCAAGGATCTGTTTAGAAAATATTAGACTTGGATATTAAAAACAGCTACAAATACTATTCATATGCTGAGTGTTATGTTTATCGGCCGAGCGGCGAAATGAAAATCTTTCAAGACGTCTGGTTCACACTCTTTATTTCCCTCTACTTATAAAATGCCCCAATGTGTAGAGCAGCCGTCTATATATACAAAAGAAAAGGTTCCAGAAAATTCCACAACCTCTGTTGTATCGTCAGGCTTTTAAGGTTCGGCAATAACAATTCGCTTTTGTTTGTTGGAACCAGTGGGGTGAAAAGTCGCGCCACAGGATCCACGTCGATGCAGGTTGCCGTCGGAGACCGAGGCGAGAGGTGCGAGCTGGACACATGGCGCCTCTTTCCGTTGACGTTCACCTCGTAACTGACGAGGGATACAGCTGCCTCGATTGCCCCCTCCAGCCACAGGACGCGGCGGTGAACGATGGATCTAACCCAGACGAGATCTCCCGGACGGTAAACGGTTGTCTTTCCAGGATGATCCCGTTTCGTTTTCTCACGGAGAGCTTCCATCTTCTTCTTCAAAATCTGATCGGGCTTGACCAGCGATAATTTGGTTCTTGGACGGCGACCCAGAAACAATTCAGCCGGCGTGACCTTGGTTACGCTATGCGGGGTGTTGCGGTATGCAAACTACCAGGCGTCGATCTTGTGCTGCAAGGTTCGCGATGACGTCGCGTTGTCCAACAGTTGCTTCTCCAGGCAGGCTTTCACCGTCTGCACCCCTCTTTCGATCTGTCCATTGCTGGGCGGGTGGTAAGAAGGTGAATGCGTCTTGTCAATGCCATTTGCAAGCAGGAAACTGACAAACGCCTCGGAGTGGAATGGCGGCCCATTATCGCATACCAGCTCCTCCGGAAGACCCCAACGGGCAAACCACAACCTTAGCACTTCGATCGTAGTTTCGGCCGTCTAATCTGGTACAATCTGGACTTCTGGCCATTTCGAATGACCATCTTGACCCAACAGGAGATGCGAACCACCATACTCAGGGAAGTCTATAAAAATCCTCTGCCATCTGCGCGTCGGCCACGACCATGGCACCAACTGCTCGTGCGGAATCTCTACTTACAGTGTCCGACACACGGCGCAGTCACTCACCAGCTGCTCCAGATCTGCATCTAAATTCGGGTACCACACATAACTTCTAGCAAGTGCGGTCATCCGAGTTACACCAGGGTGCGTCTCGTGAAGCAGCGTCAGGATCTTTTCGCGCAGCGACGTCGGCACGATGACACGTACTCCCCAGAGCACACATCCGTTTTCTACGGTGAGTTGTAGGTATCTTCGATGGTACGGCTTCAGTTCTTCGTCGTTGATTTGATCTGGCCATCCCTCCTGCACGTAACCTCGAACGCGGCGCAACACCGGATCGGCGGATGTCGCGGACGCCACCTCTTCGGCGGACACCAGGATGTTCTCCTCGGTCGGCATGACCAGGTAGATTTCGGACTCCACCGGGGTGTCATCGGCGCAGGGATGACGGCTGAGGTAGTTGGCGTGTGGGATGTCTTCGCTGCGATGACGAACAATCGTGTAACAGTGCGCTCCCAAAATCAGACCTGAACGTCGCAGACGTTGGGCGGCGTAGGCGCGCAGTTTGCTTTTGTCGCCGAACAGCGCCACCAGCGCGGCGTTATCCGTGACCAGTTATAACTCTCTTCCTTCCAGAAAAGTGCTGAACTTTTTCAGACCGAAAACCATCGCGGCTGCCTCCCTCTCATGGACCGGATAGTTCTTCTCGGCGTCAGTGAAAGTCTTGCTTCCAAAAGCTATTGGCTCCTCTCTCCCATCTTCTGTCACGTGACTGAGCACGCAACTGGCTCTGATCGGGCTGGCGTCGCTCGTCATCCGGAGATACCTCTTCAGTGAGTACGGCACTAGAATCTGGTTCCCGATGGCGGATAAGGCCGTATCGTAGGCCTTCTGCTCGACGTCCTCCCACTTCCAGACGGCGCTTTTCACTAAGCGATGAAGTGGGTGTAAGATGGTTGCGAGGTGCGATGCGTATTTAAAGAAGAATGTCACCATTCCTATCCATGACTTTAGCTCCACCTGGTTTTGCGGCAGGGGCACCTTCCTCAATTCTTCAATCCTCTGCGGATCGGGGCGACTTCCGAAGCGGTCTAGTAGGAAACCCAAATATTTCACTTCAGAAACCAGGAACTTGCACTTCTTCACGTTAAGACGGACGTGGTGCTTTTCCAAACGGGCGAGTACCTCTTCTAGAGTTTTCCGGCAGGCTTCCCTCGTCAGTCCCCATATCAGAATATCATCGAGGTAGATGAAGATGTTGTCGATGTTGGCTAGGATCGTCATGATAATTTCTTGGAATTCACCAGGAACGGAAGCAATCCCAAACGGCTTCCGCAGCCACTTGAAACTCCCGAACGGTGTGTTGATCTTGGTGAGTTCCTGGGACTCCGGACTCAAAGGCGCTAGAAGATAAGCTTGATCCATGTCCAACAGACAGAAAATCGTGCCTTCGACGATCGATAGAATATCGATTGACGGCGTCGTACGTCCCCACAGCAACAAGTCAGGGTTGAGCGTCAATGCATAATCACCACATATGCGAATGTCATCATCCGTTTTCGGAACACCCACTATCGGAGTGCCCCAAGGTCCTGGGGAACACGGCACTAGAAACTTGCACGCACAGAGTTTCTCTAACGCTTTCTTGGTGGGTGCTGAACGGGCGATGGGTATCGGTCTCGGACCGATGATCACTGGCGTTGCTCCTTCTCGCAGGCGAAGGAGTACTTCGAAACCTTGAATCATTCCGGGCTTATCACCGAAAACATGAGGGTACCTACCCTTATACTCCTCAAGCATCGCGGCGACTTCAGCAGTCTGGGTTCCCCGAGTCGAAGTCGATGTCGTCGCGGGCGTCGACGACGGTCTTGCGGTTGACGCGGCAGCGGCGGGTGCCGTCGCGGGCGGAGCGGCGCGCGCGATAACGGACACAGAAGGTGCGGCCGACGGCGACGACGCGGGCTGCGCGGTCGAAACGGCCAGTACCTGGTGTACGGGATTTGGCAAAAGACGGGGCCAATCCAACCGGAAATACCTCATCCAGGGTAGTCCGAACAGCGACGGAAAATCGCGATCAACCGCAGACAGAGGTGCCGTCGCAAACTGTTGACCCACTGACACGTTCGCGTCGAACTGGCCAAGCATCTCCATCGGCGTCCCCCATGTCAACGCTCTGGTAGGACGTAACGGTACCTGGGAGAAATGCTGCAAATAAGTTGAGTGACCGATCACGGACGCTTTTGCCCCCGTGTCGACTTCCATTTTTATCTCTGCACCATTGACCCTCACGTCGATCATCAGCCGCTCCGGGAATTCGGACGTCGTTGACGGCGACACTGCGAAAACGTTCACCGGAGTTTCGATCAGACTCAGGTCCAGGTGCGACAAGTCATCAGCGGTCTCATCAACATTGAGCTCCTTCTTCTGGCGGCGTTTTCTTGGACATTCCCTGGAAAAATGGCCAAAATTATTACAATTGAAACACCGTCCTCGGGCCTGCTGCTCTGCTCCACCAGAGCTCCCCGATGACGCGGTGCTCGGTGGCGCATGTCTCCCGGAGTCTCTCTGCGTTCGTCGGTTCTGGAAGTTTCCCCGTATCGGTGGTTTCGACTTCTTCCTCCGTTGCTGTTTATGTCGAACGTAGTTGACATCAGCGGGCGTAACATTTTCGGGTTTGAGGTCCGACTCGTGTTTTACTGCATTCGCCACTAGGGTGGTGAAATTAGCGGCACCGTCCCTAATTTTGTCTTTCACTCACGTGTCGAGCACTTTGTTTATAAACTGCGATTGCAAGAATGAATCTAGCATATTCCCGAATTCGCAGTACCGAGCTAGACTACGTAAACCTAGCGCAAACTCACTCACGGACTCGTTCGGTTTTTGTACGCGGTTAAAATACGTATCTCGCTCGTCATTTTTATTTCGAGTCGGGCGATAATGAGCAGTCAATATATTTTGTAACTCAGTAAAGGACTTTGTATTTGGCAAGTCTGGTGCACACGATATCACTAATACCTGATGGGCTGTGGGCCCAATTAACCTGGTGAGCCACGCACTTTTTCTGTTGTTATAAGCGATAACATCCCCGGCATGGTGAGCGGCGTTTCCCCCCTCGACAAGAATAGGCTCGTTTATTTCCTTCGTGAGCAGAAATTCGTCAAAACGGCAAAACCATGACCCGATATCCTCCTTGGCGGGATCGAAATGTCCGATAGAATCCGACATAGCGTGTAGTCTCTATTGCGCAACACTCGTTTACACTGTGACACTGCACCCGGCAACAAAAAACCTTCACAACGCACGGAGTTCACAGTCGACAGTTCGCCAAAACTGTTTGTCCTCGTCGCCACTGTTGTATCGTCAGGCTTTTAAGGTTCGGCAATAACATTTTTACTTTTAAGGTTCGGCATAACTGAGCTTCAAACTGCTATCCTTTCCACTTAGAGCTATTTCACAATCAGCCACCAGGTTCTTCAAAACGTTTAATTTAACTGGGGAAGGGAGAACATACTGTAAGCCCAAATCAGGGATATTTGTCACCTCTGAAGGAACACTAATATCCATAAGGTTCACTGTTCTTTTATGAAAAAGATTTGTGCATTCGGCATTTGCATCATAATCACGTTTTTTGGGGAGTTGGGAAGAGCACAGGTTGTGAAATTTTTCAATTTCTCGAATTTTTGGTAACCAGATTCACTCACCTCTTGCTGTACACTATCGTCTAAACTCCTCCGTTACACTTCATGGAATTGGGAAACTAATTCCGTCCAAAGTTATCCAAGGTAGTGAGAGAGGGAATCCCTCTGCGAGCACCACATCTTCCAATCTCAGCCAAGTTGTTTTTGCCACTATCAGCACCTCCACCTCTCACACCACCAGTGGTGATTATGACACAATTCCCAGCAGGGGCTTCAATCTGTCCTTGCATCTAGAGACTCTGATAGCTTAAATCCATCCCCTATGTGCTATAATGAACAAATATCGTGATGAGTTAGCTCATCATGCCCATATAGAGAGCTATTTCTGTATGAGTATGATGAGTCACACCCAGCCAACTTGTTGGAATGTATAAACTGGCTCTGCCTTGTATTCTGTATAGCATAGATAGAAAATGGAAAATTTAGTTGAAATTGATGTTATGGCTTATTTATTTGTGTGTTTGTGAGTACAGAAACTAATGAGGCTACATTGATGAAAATTGTGTCTGATATTTACATGCATATTTTAATAAATTCTATTTGATTTAAATTCTCATTTCAGATAAGAGAAGATAGGGAATTGTGATGAGAGGAGATGATGATGTGATCTGCGGCAATTTAAGATAGTTAAGAAGAAAAAGGGTATTAATATGGATTCTGAAGAGGTGAAGAAAAATGGACTGGATGGGGAAGAATGTAGAGTTGACGTTAAAGTAGAGGCTGTAGAAGTAGAGGATAGTGAAGAAGAGTGTGTGAGCTGTCATCACTGTGGAGAGAAGAGAGTGACATTGGATGAGTTAAAAGAGCACATTTACAGCGAGCATTTGTCACTTTTTGTTGGGGATGATGGCAATAGTGAACTGAATAAGAAGAATCTCTGGTGCACCTTTTGTCAAAAAGAGTTCAAATATAATTCACAGTTGATTAATCATATAAGGATTCATACAGGGGAAAAGCCGTTTAAATGTAATTATTGCAAATACAGTACTTCAGATAGGTCACATTTAGCAAGGCATGTTGGTAAACACACAGGCAAAAAGCCGTTTAAATGCCATATCTGTGAATACAGTACTTCAGATAGGAGAGCACTAAGAAATCATAATTATGTACACACAGGTGAGAAGCCGTTAAAATGTGATTATTGCGAATATGGTACTTCAAATCCTTACTCTTTAAGGAATCATATTTATAAACACACTGGTGAAAAGCCATTTGAATGTAACATATGTGAATTCAAGACTTCGCTTAAGGGAAGTTTAAGGGTTCATATGCAGAGACACAGTGGAGAGAAACCATTTAAATGTAGTGTTTGTGATTATAGGACCACAAGGAAGTCAGATTTAAAGACACATACTCTCAGACACACTGGTGAAAAGCCGTTTAGATGTGAATTTTGTGAGTATAGTGCTACAGATCGATCAACGCTAACGAATCATATTCGCACACACACTGGTGAGAAGCTATTCAAATGTGATTATTGTGAGTACACTTCTTCACATAGGCCAAATTTAACGAGGCATCTTTGCACGCACACCGGCGAGAAGCTATTCAAATGTGACTATTGTGAGTACACTACTTCAAATAGATCTTATTTAAGGATTCACACTCATAAACACACTGGTGAGAAACCATTTCAGTGCAACTTTTGTGACCACAGTTGTTCAGCTATGCCAAAATTAATAATTCATATTCGTACGCACACTGGCGAAAAGCCATTTAAATGTGATTATTGCGAATATAGTGCTTCAGTTAGAGCAAATTTAACTAGGCATCTTTGTAAGCATACTGGCGAAAAGCCATTTCGATGTACTTATTGTGAATATACTTCTTCAACAAAGTCGCATTTAAATAGGCACATTTCCAAACACACTGGTGAGAAGCCATTGAAATGTGATATGTGTGAATACAGTACTTCAGATAGGTCTCACTTATGGAATCATATACGTAGGCACACGGGAGACAAGCCTTTTAAATGTATTTATTGCGAATTTAGCACTTCAGATAGGTCAAGTTTAATAAATCATACTCGCAGACACACAGGTGAAAAGCCATTCCAGTGTACTTTTTGTGAATACAGTTCTTTAACGAGCTCACATTTAACAAGGCATCTCCGTAAGCATACAGGAGAGAAGCCATTTAAATGTGAATATTGCGAATATAGTGCTGCAGATCAGTCAAGTTTGAGATATCATACTCGTAGACATACTGGTGAGAAGCCTTTTCAGTGTACATTTTGTGAATACAGTTCTTCAACAAGCTCGCATTTAAGTAGGCATCTTCGGAAGCATACGGTTCAGAATCCAATTAAATGTGATTAATGTCAAAACAGTGCTTCAAGAAGTTCTCAGGCATGTTGTCAGCACACTGGTGAGAAGTTATTGACGCAACAGTGCATTCTATATTTGTGAATGCAGTAATTTGGATAAATTATTTTGAATAGCAAGCTTTGAGAAGATATCATTAAACTAAGCATTTGTATAAATGTGCTGATAAAATGAAATTTAAATGTGATTATAGTGAATATAGTTCTAGAGATAACTTTATTTTATGATTTATGCTGATAACCATACTGGTGAAATGGATTTTGGTGTTGAAAGACTCAGTTCTTATGTTAAAGTATTGCTTAAGTGGAACAATAAACTAATCCATACATCTTTCCCTTGTATCTTTTTCCTTTCTCATTTTCCCTGTATATTTCTCCCTTACCAGTTCATTGGATGCCACCAGAATATTATGCTATTCTATGAATATGTTTTCCAACCTGAAGTGGATGGTGCCACCGTCAGTCCACCAATAATGGGTACAGACCTGAGTTTTATATTTGTCTGTCATCTCTTGCTTTTGGCAATATTAGACTACTCTTATCAGTTTCACAGCAAATTTTCTGCAAAATCTGCTATTCATTTTTTTTACCCCAGTTCTTTTGTATTTTTTAGTCTTCTTTCACAACTTATGCATTGCTTTTCATGATACTTTCCCTATTTAATTATCACCTGTTTCATTTCATTCATTTTTGTTCTTTGGAGA
This sequence comes from Ladona fulva, assembly GCA_000376725.2. Lineage (NCBI taxonomy): Eukaryota > Metazoa > Arthropoda > Insecta > Odonata > Libellulidae > Ladona > Ladona fulva. Next base: position 65,916 of record APVN02032158.1, read on the forward strand.
TCTTGGTTTATTCTTGGATACATCATCAGAAGTATCTACACATGATTTGGCTCAGATTAGGGAAATGGATAAATTTATTGCTAACCCTTTTTATGTCAGTAGAAGTAAATGTATGAAGTGTTATATCCCCATTATTATATCCTATGATGTTATGCCTACAAACATTGAGTTAAATCTACATCTACAGAGATACTCTGCAGGCCATCTTTTGGCATGTTTAATAGTAGTTTAATAACAAAGAAAAAATAATTACTTTTACCTTCTTATTTTTGTCCTAAATCCTTCGGCATCGTCCTCTTCCTGGCTTTCTTCTTCACTTTCACTGCTGCTGCAATCTCTTATGTTTACTACCATTTGCTCTGCACATTCTTCAAGGATTCCTTTTCTTCTTCCAAGCATCACCAAGCCCCTTTTCTGTATGTCTTACTATGACAGCCCACCTTTGTGGAGTAACCTTTTCCATACCCTCGTTAATTAATTATTCAACGTCCCCTAGATCAAAAGTTTTATTATTTCTGGCCACATAGCCCTTAATTTGTGCCCATACCACCTCAATTGCGTTGAAATGGCAATGATAAGGTGGCAAAAATAATGCTCTGTGACTTTATTTTGCAAGTTCATCAATGTAGTATCATTTTGATACATCTTTGTGCATTGTAACATACTCCATCAATTCCAACTTGGTCATGTGTTCCTCTACTGTGATACCTTTTTCTCTTAACCACTGAAAAAATCACTTCTTTACGACTTGCTTGCATTGAGGCCCTATTTATTTGAACAGTGGTAGGAAGCATTGTAGATAATGATGACAGAATTCTCCTCAAGGTTGGGAATAAGTTGCTCATGAAACCATTGCATAAACCTTTCTGATGTCATCTCTTTATGGTAATCAATAGTTAGTTTTTCGTGATCTAAATAACAGCAGTGCATCTTTAATAAAACCTTCCAAAGTTCCTGCATACAACAATATCATGCATCCACCTTTTCTTACCGTAGTTTTCATTTCTCCTTTACTCGTAGAGTCTCGAAGTTTTTTTAAGGCAATGTCCAGCATTAACATAAGTCTCATCCAGCCAAACAATCTTTTTAATGTCCGTTTTACCTATTGATCTTAAAAATCTTCCTCTCCATGAGACAATCTCCTGTCTCTCTAATAGAACTTTTTGAGATGAAAAATTTTTTCACTGAAATCCAATTTTATTCATTGCCAACCTTAAAGATGTTCGCCTCCTAGAAAACTACTAAGCATCCTTAAGTGTTATAAGAAGTTTTTTAATCGTTGGATATTCTTTCCTTAGATAATATTGATGAATATGCTGTCAAACTGCACTTTCTTGAAAGAAGTCGATTCTCGAAGTTATGCTTTCCCTTGGCCTCTTCTTTCCAGGTGTATGCAGCCGTGAAGTTGGTTCCTCTTCTCCACCATACTTCTCTCTGGTTATCCTTACTGCTGTGGCACTGCTAATTTTAAAAGTTGCAGCAGTTCTATTACAGTAAAAAGACTGCGGATTTTGCCAGTGTATTTTAAATTCCGGTGAGTTTTGGTTAAACTGGTTGAATGTTGTATTAAATAATTTATCGCAAATTTAAACAATATTGTAAGCAATATATGGTACTGTCAAGAATACATTTATAAAG